>VYZQ01034999.1:0-40530 GCA_013400655.1 Mystacornis crossleyi | reverse complement strand
AGCGAGCAAGTCCCACTTTCCCAAGAGGCCTATCCCTGATCTGCAGAGGAAGCCCAGGCGGAGCCGCAGGTGCTCTGTGTGGCAGCTGGGGCGGGGTGGGAGGGAGCCCCAGGAGCACGGAGCAGCTGGAGGGCAGGGGCACAGCTGGAGGGCAGGGGCACAGCTGGAGGGCAGGGGCACAGCCGGCTGCAGGCAGCCACCGCCTGCCTGGCACAGATCAAACTGTCTCTGCCATACCTAAGGGAACGCTTTCAGAAAGCCCTGACCAGGAGAGCCCAGATAAACTGGGGGATCTCAATCATGACGAACCAATTGCCAAAAAGAAAAAAGAAAAAAAAAAAAAAAAAAAAGGAAGAAAAAAGTGTACATCTAGGAAATGTTTTTCGCGTATCTGAGAATAAGTCATCCGGCTCAAGTATGCGCTGTATCTTCCAAGCTGAAAACAAAAGTAATTTGTTTGGTTGTGGGGTTTTTTAAAGTGACAGTTGATGGGACAGACATGCAATTTTAAAAGCAACAGCCTGTGTTAAATTTATCACAAGTTCACAATGGGAATTAGAAACCTGAAGCTTGACTTATAAACAGCTCATGGGGACAAATGCTTCACAACATAGCGTCAACATTAATTACTGTAATGCAAACATGAAAAAGACCATACTGCAGTCTGTTTGTGCATGGACAGATCAAGGCTCTGGGCCCTCCTCAACATGAACAATATTTCCAGGAAAAGAAAGAAAAAAGCCCATGTAAACATAGTGTCACAGTATCCAACAGTTTTCCTTGGACATCTGATAATACCTAACCTTTTCCTTAAACAGGAAAGTTAAATCTATGCTGTTATATGATCAACTAAGCTCAAAAATTACAAAATTTCTAGCCTCATTGCTATGGAAGAAATGGGAAAATAACGTGAATTCTGGCTACTTTTCAGCCTTTAAAAGAAATAGCTCTCCAAGAACCACATGTAAAGATACATAACAATTACAATAAATATAGGTATTGTACAGATATGACTGAGACATTGCAGAATCCTTCCAGTTACTGTTATCAATAAGAGGGTATAACAATGTATTTATATATAGCTGTTTCCAGCCTGAAGCATCCCCAGTTTTGATGAAGTTAAAAGCCAAGTTCCTCAAGCATCATGACTGACACCTTAATGAGCAGGCTCAAAACTATTTTAGGACTTTTCCCAGTAAATCCAAAAGCTTTAGTTGTTTGTATTTTTCTTTCAATGCCCCCAGTAGCATATGAATTATGGCAAGTAGATTCATTATCTGGTTGGATGAGTTATCATCACCACGGACACTGTGATTTCAGGTGTTCCAGCCTTCATGTAATTGTTATGCCTCCTTTTTTGACAAAGATTAATTGAGGATAGCAGTGCCACTAGGGTAGGCATTTATATAATCAAGGCCCCCGACATCTATTCTTGGTGTCGTAACCCAGACCACAGTTTGAGGCATTGCTGTGAATGCAAAGGGAACATAATAGTGAAATTTAAGAAGGTTAAGACAAAAACAGCAGTACACTTTATTTCAAACGCTGTCACTTAAAGGTAATTTAAGATACGGACTCTTAAATTATGTACAATTGTTTCATGAGTAATAAAGATTCTATATTAAAGCGATTCTAAAGGTTTTCCCCCTTGAATTTTTTTTAAAAAACTGAAAGCTTCTTTTCTTTTTTTCTTGTCCTAAACTTTGACTAGATGTAAAAAAATTTGGTGGTGACATGAGCTGAGGAACCTTGCTGAGAGATTTTGCACTGGAACACAGCACAATAGCTGAAAAAAATAACAGTCGTGGCTATGGTAACCCAAAGGGAAACATGTTATTTGCATCAGTTCATAACCATACTGAGATGCAATTTACACATTACTGATGTAAAAAGACATGATTGATGTAATCACAAATCACCTATCACCATATGAAGCCACAAAGTGTTTTTTAAAATTGTTTCTGAAAAGCATTAATGGGGAAAAATGCACCGATCTGGCCCTTGACATCTCATGGGTGATTTAAAAGATAAAAAATAGAAAATAGTAAGATTTCTGGTTTAAAATATTCTGCTCTTTCATTTTATGTTTTTAATTTCTTTTCTCTCCCTTTTAGTTAATGCAAACGTTATATGCTTAAAACGCCTTCTACTAAAGACAGCAGCAAAACTTCCATGAACTGGCTCCAGGTAAATCACTTGCAATCAGCATTACAGCAACACAGAACACCTGACTGACGTCTCAAGTTCTAGTATTATTTTGAGTTAAGTCTGGCTTATAACCATCCTAGAGTAGTATCTGATCAAGCACAGCTGGTTTGCTAAAACTTTAGAAACCTCTCCATTGTGCAGACAGCCCTCAGGTCTGTCTGGTCTGTCCTTTCATCTCCTTCCACATGGCAGCAGCTGTGAGACCACTGCTGACTAAGTGGCCACAGTCATTGTATGCTTGTGACAGAGAAACTTGGTTTTAAAATATGACCAAAACGTTAAGAGGGCCACTGAAAATGTAATGTTGAGATGAGCCAAATGGGATAAAATCCCATTTCAATGTCAAGTGAATATCAGATTTTATAAAATCATACCTTTTTTTTTCTGGTTAGCTCAGAGAAAGCAGGGGGGAAAAATTCAGCATAGAAAATACTTCCTGAGCTGCAAAACTTGAAGGAGAAGTTATAGCTATAATGCTCCTGATGCACAAACCAAGCCAGAGAGAAAAGCTGCTCAAACCAATACTGAGATCCCATCTCTATGCAATGTCAGCCAAGGAATGGTCCTTCATGACAAGCTCGTATTTCCTAAGAAGTAATGTATCCCATTCCCCTCAGTCATGGGAAATCTGGTGGCTTTGTTAATCAAAATATTCCTAAATATTTTTTTCAACAGATTCATTGTCTGCAATTGAAAACTGCGCTTGGCAGCTTAGTCATGGTGGAAACTGTTTACTTTTTAACTTTTAAATTATTTTGCTTAGAAAAAATAGTTGCGTAATTTGTTCCTAAACATGAGAAAGAAAGCAATGAAATTGCAGTTTCGTTGTTTTATGTGGGCTGTTTCAGCACTTCTTGAAAACGAACAGAAAATCCTGGTGGTACAGAGATAGAGTCATTGAAAAAATCTAAAGTGGAAAATACAGAACAGTCACTCGGGCAGATTTACTTTCATGTTGATAACTTTTAAAAGACTACAGTAGCTCTTGAAAGATTAGGGAAGTTTCAGTAGCACAGGCACATCTGCTGAAAATTCTGTAACTTCCATTTTCCCTACAGAAGCTTATGGTAAAATTACCTAAGGGACAGTACATTCTTACCTTTTGCTCACATTAGGAGCAGGTAGTAAATATTGAAAGATAATTTATAAATATCGCATTTATTTCCAGAGATCCATTCTTCAATTTAATGATGAACTACAATAAAAACTATCTGCAAACCAGCATTCATGGACAGAGAACTGCTAGTATGAAATTTGCACTTGTGCAAATACTTGCTTTCACATTCAGGTGCTGCCTAGGGTAAAGGCTATCATCAATATATCTGTGAACAAGGAATGATTCAGAAAATATTTGTCCTCACTGTCTTTGAGGGAAGAGAAGGGAAGTCAGCCTCTTTTAACATGACAGCTATGAACCCTCTAAAGAGAAGAATTTTTTTTTTCTAAAAAACATGGACCTGAAATGAATGCTTGTACGTTCCTCCCTTCAGCCCAACAGTGCGGCTTCTGCATCTGTTACAGCCGCTTTCCACAATACTGTAGAGAAGAAGCTCTTCCTTTGCAGCACTGATTTGGTTTCAGATCCATTACACCCAGGCAGAAAAAGCATTTAGAATATTTAAGAAACCTTAAATGAAGTTTCCAGAAAGGAGGTTGCAATCTCCTGCTAAATTACCTGTGCCATCTGTCCAGAATTTCCTCCAGAAATTACTATGAAAACGTACGGCCTAGGACATAACAGATCCTCAGATTTCCATGCAGATGTGTTCTTAATGTTCAGTATAATTATCTTCTCAACAAGATTTGGTAATAATCACAGACTTTTCCTTAGGTAATTTAAGGACTTCATAAATGGTGAAGACATTTCAGCATCTTGGTCGATATACAGATGAAAGCCATGATCACAGAAAACTTACAAAAATGTCTCTTCAGGGAAAATGAGAAGAGTTTGCTACATTTACGAAATAATTTAGCAGCTGCATTCCCTCTTTTTTTTCCAGGAAAGGAAAAGGTACATTTAGGCAGAGATGCAGAGTGTTAATTTGACTCAGTTGTGCTGTGCCTAACAGACTCCTGGGTGTCAGGATGAGCAGCTGTGATCTCCCTCAGCTTCTCACCCAGGGTCACCCCAGGGCTCAGCATCCTGACTGCCTGCACTCAGCACCTTCCTCAGCAGTAGTGGCACGGTGTGGATTACAACTATGACAACCAGACAGGGTTCAAGAGCTGTGGCTTCTATCCCGGGCATCCACTGTGATCTAGATACCTTCATGCAACTGTACTGACAAAGGACAGGCTTTCTTGAAAGAAAGATCAACAGCCTCTCAGCAGAGACAGCAGCATTCCGAAATATTGGCAAAATATTGCCTTTGATGAGTAACGTTTGCTGAACTCATTTGGTGTCTGCCTGGAAATTGCCCATGAACAGTTAACAAGATTCTCAAATGTGCTCATTATCTGGAGGATTATTCTTGATGTGCAGTCAGCTGATAAAAGGTTTGCTGCAAATACAGTCCCCATCAAGACAATTACTTACCGAAGTTACACAGTACAGCTTTCTGCGCTCTGACTGGGTGGCTTCTCTGGCTTGCACAGCATGAGCTGTGAATAGTGCAATTAAGTGAGCAACTTCATGTCACAGTACAGAAACACAGTGCTAAACATCTGCTCTTTGCAATCATCTATCCTCAATGCTTGAGCCTTTTATTACTTCTAGTATGACTCTCAGGTTAGAAAAAGGGACAGATTGAATTAAAACAATTTTAAAAACAAGGATCCTAGAGCTTAAACATTGCCACTGCCCTGCTAGAAAGCTTGCTTTCACTCCAAAAGGAAAGGAGGTGACAGCTCCCTTTGCCTATGTAGTTGCCCCCAAATGTGATAAAGTCTATTCCAAGAGAAAAAGTCCAAAGCTGATAAAAGCTTTCCATTCTCCCTGTGACATCCTATATCCTTCTGGTTAGAAGGTCTTCAAATTTCAACACCAAATTCAAGAAGATCATGGCACAACTGAAAAAAAAAGTCATCCTTATAGTAATGATATACTGAATCTATTATCAGGACTAAAATACAATATATAAGTTAATTTTCTACACACTTAAATATTGAAGGCAGCTTTTGAAATATTTACTACTGATGAGGTTAAAAATATTCTGAACAACTTCTGGGCAAACTGCTAAAGGAAGTAAAGTAACGTGGGCACTGAAGTGTTTTCAGTTGTTATTCTGATCACAGGGATCTTAGTTCACATACCTTATTCCTCCTCTCTTCCAAATGAGTAATTAACGCAAAAATTTTAATTCACTATAATTTGAGTACATTAATTTTAGACTCTGATTTCATTCCTTATAATTCACATCCTTGATATACAAGTCCCACAAGGCTGTAAATTTGTTTCAGGTCACAACACATGACAACAAAAAGGTTTGCTGTCACAGACCAATACTGTGAATAATTTTGCAAAATTCCTAAAATTAGTCCTGCGTTGCAGGTAAGCCTGAGTTACGTGCTTGTTTAGGATCTTGACTAATTGGCATCATCTGTAGTAACAGAACTTGGCAACCTCTGAAATTCTTGACTGCTAAAACATCACAAAGTATTTCACTGCTTAGTTCATATTTCCCTGCCTAATCAAGCGATGTATCTTCTTGCTTGTGCACGATAAATGTTACTGAAATTACTGGGCAGGACCAATGTTACCAGAAATAATTTGTAGGAGCGTTTGCCCTGTGGCCAAAAAATACACAACATAGCTACTTATCCAACCCCCTCTGTGATACTATAAAGAGGAAGAGAGATCAGTCCTGAAGGCAAAAATAATCTCACCTAAATTACAGACCAAGACATCTCAGCTAATTTGGTATTGCATTTACACTATTAGTCAATTTTGGTTATTCTGTTTTCTTTCAAATCTCCCCCCATGTGCAGTAAAAGCTCAAGTAAAGAAGGAATATGAACTTTAATTTTTACATCTTCACCTCGCAAGAGTTGGAATAGCAGAGAGACTCCCTATAACATCCCCGTTACAACTCCCTGTGAGGAGGAATAGGAGGGAGTTTTCATTTTGGTTTTCCCCTCAACCTTCCTAAAAACTAATTAGATTTAAAATTTCATTCATCAGGAAAACTATAAACAGCTCACTCTTAACCACTTCACCTGCACTTTGCTCAAAAATTCTACAGGGTTGGTGTAGAACATTCCAAACCAAAGCACACCATCTCTTATTTTTTTTAAAAAAGGTAAAGTAAAAAATATACCCCCCACCAAATATGAAACAGAAAAACAAATAAACTTGTTTCAGGAGACAACAATCCAAGGGCGAGTATAAGAAACATTCATCACATACAGTTAGCTATAGATTTCATACCTGAGAAAAAAATTCCCTACAAAAGCTCGGAAAGTTTCTTCAGAATGGAGTAAGGCTTTTGTTGCTTCTAATCCTTTCAGAGCACACAAAATTGGATGTTACAGCCATGACATGTCTGGACTGAAAAGCTATTTTATGTAATTTTGCAGTTTGTAAGAAGCATTGGTTACAATTTTCCTTTCCCTCAGATATCTGCACAGTGCTCATGGTAACTAATGCACCTACCCTTATGAAAGAAAAGATGTAGAACACCATACACTTTTAGATAATGCAATATATAGTTTCCTAAAGTAATACATCATATGCAGAATATTACACTTATTTGCGAGACCTTCATGCTGGAGTCCATTAAACACACTGACCTATGTATCTCTTCCTCTACATCTCCAGTTGATGACTGCTGTATTTCTTTCTTTATTAATGCAGTTTTCTAGACTTTACACTCTTGTGCCTTCATTACATTACGGCTTTTTACACTTGGTGGTTTTCCTCACTGGCATTTCCGGTGGGAGCATTAGCAGAGCTTCCCAGTGAAGCCAGAAACAAAACCAACCTACCAGATCAGGGATGGGTTTTGCCTTTCTCAGAGCTGTATCACAGCAGGTTGTTAAAGCAGGATACCTCTCCTCTCCAGACATTACAGTAGCATCTGTGTACATATTTGTCACAACTGTATTTATTTACAAGTATGTTCATGTGCCTGCCCTGCCAAGATCACTGGGTTCTGCAGCCCTGTGGAGCAAATAAAGGTCTCACTTAAATGCACTGCTCCCAAACATTTGCCGGTACTGCTTGGTGGGAAAAGATTGCAAACCCTGAGTCCTGTGACTAGTAATGAAGGAAATCACAGCCCACCTCTACCGCATTAAATTGCCCCAGTTATAGGGCAAAACCAATTGAAAGCGATGAAGCTCTGAAACAGGCAAAAATTCACATTACCCTATTTTGAAAAAGGTAAGAGCAGCATGTGGGTTCTGGTAATTAAATAATTAAAAGTGCATGTAATGAAGACTAGCAGGACAGTGCTAGCTGTAAGACTTTATAAGGAGATTACAGTCTGTATAGATTTAGCAAATGTTCAGGTTGTTTCTCTGCTGTTCTTAAACCTCAGAGTGAAATAATGACACAGTACCTAACAGTCCTTTCACTCTGATGGACTGCCTAGAGGGGGATCTGACTGCAGTGTATCAGTGGTGTGAAATCAGAGAGGACATTGCTGAGACAGGGCTTCATCTTTTTATCTGAATACATATTTCGTTCTATCCAAAGTAAATACTAAATATTTCAGAGGCTCTTACAAAAAGCTCCTCTGCTGCATGCTTCTACTATCCTTTAGCTCTGAAGTAATGCAATAGTAAAACTCAGGCAGGCGGAGCCTACGGGCACTCTCCAGCTACTGATGTGCCTTGAAGGAGTCAGCACTGAGCTGGCAGGCTTGAGGCAGCTTGTCTCATTTCCACAAAATGACCATAAACAGAACGGGTTCCCAGCAAGCTTGCTAAGAGCAATGGAAGGTTCAGGGCTGGCACACTCCCTTGATCCAGGCAAGTCTCAAAGACACCTGATGCTGGAGCCAAGACTGGAACAGCACAGGGTAGGGCTGGTAGGCAGGGACCCTGTGCGGGCAGGCAACTCTGCACGCCAGCCAGAGAAGTGCCACCGTTACCAGGCTGCCAGCGTGGTTTATCTTTCACGGTACACTAATGATGTTTGCTCATGGAAAGACTGATCTGGGGGGAGAGGAGAAGGAAGCCAACAAGAATAACTGAACTGTGTTAATTTATTTTTAGACTTTTATGGAGTCTACTCGACCGCTGATCTTTACATGGGTAAGACAGCTTACATATATATCTCTCTTCTGTATCTTTCCCAAAGAGTTCCATTCTGCCTGATTTCCACCAAAGCGTGTTCTCATTAGCAGGACAGACATTAACATGTAGACCAAATTACATTTGTAGGTATTTGTGTGCATAGCTGCCACAGATGCTGTCAATCCTAGAATAAAGTACACTATTTTTCAGTCTTCAAATAATTTTAAAATGTTCCGCAGCACATTTTGAAAGATTGGCCAGAAGAAATTCTAGGAAGCAAGAAAATGCTAGAAACCACAAAATTATTTTCATATACCTTTAAAATTATCTAAATGGTCAACATGCTACGCACACTTATCTTCTTTTATATAAAACCATCCGTGAAAAATTACCAATCATAAAGGCATTACTTCAGTTATGCTGCTCTATTCCAGTACACTATCTTTCATTTTGGTACCTCATGAGAAAAAAAGGAATATCTGAGAAATGCATTAAGACCCTTCGCTTATTAACGGCCAACCATATATAAGCTCATTTTTCTTGCCCTAGGCTTTTATGATCTCGCAATGGAAAATTTTTCTTCATATTTTTCAGAAATAACAGAAAATTCCAAGAAATGGAAGCTGCTGCTAGTAAAAGAAGAAAAGCTGAGTATCATCAGGGTTAATAGCACCTATTTAAGATCCATGAATGATTACAGAGTTACTTTTCTATATCGAACTTTCAAGTTCCATTAATAATATGCTGCCTCTCCGGGACACAGGTGCACTCACCATACAAAGGCTATTTGTTCATCACACGGAATAGAAGAGCTAGAGGAACAATGGCTTCAAAGGTCTCATGTTTATACATTTTGACAGTAGTTTGTTGGGCAAGTGCTCTTTGGTACTTAAGTATAACTCGTCCTACTTCTTCCTACACGGGCCACAGACAGGTCAGTAGCATATCCATAGCCAGAAAAAATGTTTCCTTTGGCAATATAAGAACTCGACCTATAAATCCACATTCCTTTGACTTCCTTATCAATGAGCCCAACAAATGCGAGAAGAGCGCCCCGTTCTTGGTCATTCTTATCAGTACGACTCACAAAGAGTTTGATGCACGGCAAGCCATTCGAGAAACGTGGGGAGATGAAAACAACTTTAAAGGAATTAAAATTGCCACACTATTTCTTCTTGGAAAAAATGCAGACCCTGTGTTAAATCAAATGGTAGAGCAAGAAAGCCAAATTTTTCATGACATTATTGTGGAGGATTTTATCGACTCTTACCATAACCTCACTCTGAAAACGTTGATGGGGATGAGGTGGGTAGCAACGTTTTGTTCAAAAGCAAAGTACGTTATGAAGACAGACAGCGATATTTTTGTAAATATGGACAATCTTATTTATAAGCTACTCAAACCTAACACCAAGCCAAGGAGAAGGTACTTCACTGGTTATGTTATAAATGGAGGTCCAATAAGAGATGTTCGCAGTAAGTGGTACATGCCCAGAGATTTGTATCCCGACAGCAATTACCCACCCTTCTGTTCAGGCACTGGCTACATTTTTTCAGCTGATGTAGCAGAACTGATTTACAAAACCTCCCTTCATACCAGACTTCTTCATCTTGAAGATGTGTACGTTGGACTCTGCCTTCGGAAGCTGGGCATTCACCCCTTCCAAAACAGTGGCTTCAATCACTGGAAGATGGCCTACAGCTTGTGCAGGTACCGCAGGGTGATCACAGTTCACCAGATAACACCAGAAGAAATGCACAGAATTTGGAATGACATGTCCAGCAAGAAACATCTAAGATGTTAAGATTTTTACAAATGTAAATACCTTTTTTTAAATTTTGGTTGAGTTTGGTTATTTTTTGACAAAGTGATCTGCTGATTTACAGGTTAAACTGTGGGATATTAACTGTGAGAGGATTTTTAATGACTGATTTTTCATTCTCGCTTTGACTACTGGTTTACAAACTTCAGGCTCTTTTTCATAAGGACATTATGCCAACTGAAAGGATCTAGAGTCAAATCTCAGATTTTGTATATTATCATCTATTGCACATATCCGTTCTTGCATCTGTGTGTAAAAGGACAGTAATAAACTATTATGAGCTGCTTAACAATTCACACCCCAGCCTCTGAGATAAGACTTGGGCTCTAAGAAATGAAGAATTACAAGCATACTTTTATTCTTCTTTCGACACCCTACAACTGTCTCTATTTGGAGCATTGTTAATAAATTAAGCAGTATACATTTGCACTGAACTTATATACCTTCTTTGACATGTGTATTTTATAGTACGTGTGCAATTCCCAAATAGCTAACTAATGGTGTAATAGCAGAATTTAGACAGGTAAGAACATCAAAGTTTCATTGGCCTTAGAAACAAACCCACACACTGAAATATATATTCATCCACCAAATCGTATTTCTTTAAATTATTTTAGAATAACCCATTTCTTTACACTTTCTAAAATAGCCCATAAAATATTTAATACAATTTAAAAATGAAGTAGAATCTGTAGGTGAAATAAGACAGGGGAGATGTATGAAAAACTATCTTAAAAACATATGAGAAAAGCATGAATATCTTAACTTCTAATTTCAAAGCAAAGTCTCTCATTAGTATCAATGAATTCTCCATAGCAATATATAATTATATTGAATGCCAAAAGTGTCAATAAGCAGCATATTTCTTCAACATCAGTCAGTGCACTATTTACCTAAAAACAAGTAACACAAAAGCAGCTTTTTAAGGGAAAGCTTTATTTTTGCTGCAGTACATATAGGAACAAGATTCTAACAGATTTTTAATGGTGTAGAAAAGAAGAATTTAGTCCAATAAAAGAATGCAATCTATTTTCTGTTGATTGGACAACAGTTTTTTTGGATAACAGTTATTTACAAATTTCACAGCAAAACAGAGGGCTTTTAAAGAAAAACCTATTAAACCCCCCCAAAATCTAGCCTTTTTGAAAACCTTTTAAAGTTCTCAATTTACTCATCACAGTCAACATACACTGAGGTCCCACTCAGGAGATCCCCCTGGACGTGCAAGAGAAATCAAGTACACAAGATTTATTCAAATTTCATAATGTACTTACATGTATTTTGAATATGAATGTTTATGAAATGTCATGAAAACTCTTCGATAAATTCAGGCCATCTCTATTCAGTACCACCTTATTACAAAGAGGTGAAATGTGATATTGCTCAGCAAGTAACTTGGAATGAAAAACTCCCACACAATTTACAAAAAAACAAAACTCCCCAAATATATGATTAGCTGTAGATTACTCACACCGTCCTCAGCACACACAAAGTCTCATTCATTGCAGCTGGCATTATGTGTAACATATGCAAAACTGTTAAGTCTGTACGTTATTCAGGATGTCTACAAAGTTGTCGGAAATTAACCGAAGAAGAATTTAAAGGGAAACTTTGACCTGATTTTGCCATAGATGTACACAGCACTTTACAACAGTAACAGGAAAATGAAGATGCTACCCTGCAAGGTTTGCAGTTTCATGGCAAATTGTTAGTCTTGTTCACAGACGCAGCACTATCGTCTCAAAAGAAACTACCTGTAAATAAGGTAAAGTGCACCTGGCCTCTAAGTCACTAGCAGGAGCCATCTCAAGCAAATATATGTCAGATCTAAAGGTGAAGCTACACAACAGGCAGCCTAGGAGTTACTGTTAACAGGAGCTTGTGTACCCTTCATAAATAAAAATAACCCCAAACAAAACCCCGGTAATTTTTATAAAAATGCTAAATCTCTTGCAGCATAATTAAGAGTTATCCTTCCCTAGTTGATCTAGTCCTTGTTAAAGCTGCTATGTCCTATCAAACTCAGAACTCCCAGGATACAGCTAATTGTGTAAGTGAATATATAACATGCTGATCAGGTGAAGTTCAGACTTCCTTACACAAGTCCCACGATATTCTTGTTTATGAATAGAAATGGTGGTGGAATTCATCCCCAGCCTTGGGTAAATCAGACAGCACAGATGCCATCCTACCCAGAACACACTGTATAGTAATTTGAACCCAGAGGCCGCAATCACTTCTGCTATCCCTCTGCAAATTACTATTTGGGGGTTCTGAATCACAAGCAAATGGATTTGGTTGCCTTACTTCTGCTGATGCTTCTGTGGCCTTTGGTTAGTAATCAGGAAGACAGCAGGGCTCCCAATCCAGATACCTCAGGGCTCAAGTAGCATGGTAGCCTTGAATTTCTCCTAGTACAAGTGGACTGCATTAATAAATGTAAGGTACACCTTGAAAATAGTATCTGAAAAAGTGTATTTCCTGCCATTTATAAATAGATAGACCTTCAACAGAAATGTAAATGTCCATCTGGAAACTGATGTACATATTTCTAAGGCATTTTCTTCTGTATTCAGCTGTATATATGTGTAAGTCTGCTTGCTATGTAGCATTCTGTTATGCATGGAGCTGAGTGAGGCATTATATTTGTCCAGTGTTTCAAGAGCCTTAAGCATGTGTGCCCTAACTTTTGAATGTACAAGATACTTTTTCATTTGCTGTCAAGTGAATTTAAAACAACACAACAAAAGCCTAATTTTCTACTTCCATTAATTTTCTGATATCAGACTTCACTAGCTCGTTACACTTAGATTTAGTTTTCTCTTTGCTCAGAAATTTCAGTATTGGAACCTGGATATAGAAAGGCAGCAATCCATCTACTCACACGGACAGCTGTCCCTTCCACTCAGTACTATTTGTGCCATGTGGGATACTGTTACAAAACAAATGTTTTCAATAGACTTTCTTTACTCAAAAAATATTTACATTACTTAAATGTCATTTTGTTTCATTGGGCATGGGATAAATGACAACTTGGTTAAACGTGCTGACTTCTAGTCGCTTCAAAAGTGTGACTGTAATCACATTTTGATTCCAAAATGCATATGAACAAAGCACATTAAGCGAAGCAGCTGGAGAGGAAGTGCCTCTCTTCAGGAGGAATTCTTTCACAAAAGCATTTTTTCTTTTTTATTTTGCTAAAACCAGGAAAGTATTTAAACAGAAGTCTCAAGGTTCATTTTCCACATTTCCTAATAATAATGTTAAGTATCAATTTTGATTCTTTGAGGGTTTTTTGTCTTTATAACGTAGATGGCAATGGCAATTTGTAAATGAAGAGTGTAATTAACTAGAAAAGCTTGTCAACAGTAACCGAACTTTAGGTGTACCATTATATATGACTGGCTGTACTTATGTATTTATTTGTCTAAATTGTATATATTGTTTTATCTATAGTGTCTGTAGGAGTGCATTCTTTTAGATTAATGTATTACTTACAGTTTTGTGGGATTGCCAGCAAAGCTGCTAATCAAGATACTATTTTTTTGTATCAATGTGAAATAATAATAAAAAAAATCAAGTGAAAAATTGAAGGTGTCCTGTAAATTTGCTTCTTCACTTTTTTCTAGAAATGTAAATTGTATTACCTGAAAATGCAGTATCAGTGAATTGGCTCATTTTTCATGAAGAAGAATATTTTGCTGTAAAAGTAGATTTTTAAAAAATACTTGAAAAAATAAACAAAACAACTACTTTTATTCGTTATTTGCGTAAAAACGTCATCAAGCTGATGTCCACACGGATCAGGTATGCTACTCCATCTGAAGCCAAAGATGTACTGTTAAAGCAGTCATGGCAATGTCTGGCAAAATGACAGATTGCTTCATCCCCTGCTCTGCCCAGTTCAGATGCTCAGGCATCCGCAGCCAAGGAGACCCAGGTTTGGCCGTCCTAAGGTGGTAAAGATTTTTCACACCCTCAGCACGGCTCTTCTGCTACTTGCGTGCTGTCTTAACATGTGGGCTTGCAGCCATCAAAAGCTACACACAGGAGAAAAGGAGAAATGCCCCAAACCCCACATCTCATAAAACCACAGTAAACTTGTCTGAGGTTGCTGTGTGACCAGCAGGGTCACACACACAGAGGGAGGGTGTCCTCCCCCGTCTCTGTCAGACACACACTGACCCTGACAGAGCCTTCTGCTTCCTCCCCACAGCAAAGCACCAGAAAACAATGGATGACTCACAATCTGAATACACCCAGATTACCCAGTAACTCTCATGTAATGTTTGTCTCCAATACAAAATATTAAAGACACTGTTTTGTCTCTCAGGAAGGTCTGGGCAACTTTAGGGTCCTCATATCAAAATAAAAGCGCAAACCAACACAGAAGTAGGAAAAAGTCCCTTTTCTTGTAAGAACTAGTCAGAAAAATTCCTCTCTTCCCATTCTTCCCTTTGCAGTTTCCTATGTAGAACAAAATATCTAACCTCTTTTTCACGGGCTTTAGAGCTCACTACCCAAAACTTATTCCTGAAATGGAGGGGGGAAAACCCCATCCCTGAGAAGAAAGGCAGCTTTTGCATGCCAAAGTGTATTTCCTTTGGGTCACCTGTTCCAGGAGTAGTCGAAGCCCGCAACAGAGTCCTCAGGCATCCCAGGAGCAACACAGCAACCTTACAAACTATAATGAGATGCTTTAAACCAACCAAGACTTTCACATACATTAAAACCCCTCCAATCATTTTCATCTCTCTTGATTCCACCAAAGCAGCCTGAATCTAATTGCAAACTTACACAGTGTTTAATTAATAGACAGCTTGGAGATATACAGATATTAGCACTAGTAGGGTAGATTTCATGTAGCTTATCTTAATTACAAGCATTCTATTTTCTCATTTACTTAATTGATTGTCATAGATTTCCAGAGAAATTTGCACTGCCGTAAGTGAAAATAGTATGTAAAAAACCCTTAAAACTGCTGACACTGGACTATTAAAGCAGCAACACACCAAAAAAAGAAGATCTGTATGACATGAAACATTGTACTGAATAGCATCTGCTTGCTTTTCTCTTATTAAAAATATGAATTTATGAAATGGAAGAAGAGGAGTCATCTGGGGAGAAAAAAAAAAGAAAGAATGTACCTTATTTATTCAACCACACCTGCAATTAAGTTGTGTCAAGTATCTCCTCTGATGATTTGCCTAACACAGAAAAAAAAATCCATTTTTCTGCTAGGTCTGCATATTAGCTGACTCTACATTATACCTCTGCCTCACCTGAAAGAGCCAAGAGCAAGAGGCATTTATTTTTCATGCAAGATTTATCCTTGAGCACTTATTCTGCAAAGGCAGCATTACATAACAAGCTGAACAGAATTAGGTGCAGTGGTTTTGTAACTCAGACTTTTATTTGGGGGAAGCAAATACCCCAAACTTGGGGTATGCTGGCTAACTCCTACCATAACTGCATCTATCAAGCATCCCTTTTTTTTTAAGAGTTCCTTTCTCTGGCCTGTTTTATAATATGATCTTTCTTCAAAGAGAAATGGGACCTGTAGGATAGCAGTAAAAGCAAGGGGGGAAGCAGAGAGCACCCTACAGCATCATTACAAGCCTTTTCCTTGATTTACAAAAATCATTTAGCCTCACTCTGTTCTTCTGTACTTTTAATCTGCTTCAATCTGGTACATTTCCCTGCTATTTCCATCACTCTTCCATTTTCCTTCTGTGATTTTACATAGCTCAGCATTCTCCCATCTAAAAGTAACCATTCCTACCAGCCAAAAAAATAAGAACACAGTGTTTTTATCAAGACAGGGCCATTACCTGAAGAGTGTACAGTCCTACACTGTCTAATACCTGGCAAACTGAATTCAGCAAGTTTCAGGGGACAAGTAGCACTTGAAGTAGTTCTTTCAAGAATATTTTCTTTGATATTGCCTCTTTTAGGTATATGGAAAAAAAAAGATCTATCATCTTTCATCTTGCCTCTGCCTGCAGAGATCACTATCACAAATCTAAGGTTGTTTGGCTTTTTTTTTCTTTTACCTTTCCCCACATAACCTTGGATAGTTCATCAGAATTCAAAACAGCATTTTTTCATATTTCACTTTAAGTTCCACTTAATAAAGTATACTTTATTCCACAATTTCAATGTTTTAACCTTTTTAGCTGCTTCTGCTCTCTATGTTGTCTCCACTCGCCTCATATCTTCCTAATAGTCAGACATCTGGTATCGAATCTATTACAAGAGAATTTGCGTGAAGGCTGAACACAGCAGTACTTTTCTCTGTCACTGTTTTTGAGGTATCAAAACCTGCATTACTGGATTCGTTTCTCCACATAGGACAGCTTATCTTACTGCTATCACATTTAAAGCAGACAATGAACTTCTGCCAGCATCTGGAACAGACAGTAACCCTACAGGGCTACAGTAGCTATAGGCACGGGAGGTGGCGCAAAGGAACCTTCCCAGGCTGCCCATTCCCGAGGCTCTGGCAGTCGCGCTCCCAAGGCCACACTGCCACAGCTGGGACTGGGGTAACACAAACAGCTCGAGCTGGTGCCCCCGAGGAGCGTCCCTCAACAAAGGAAGCCCCGGGCTCTGATCCCCTCACAGCCCCAGTGCGGGGAGGTCTCAGCTGTGTCCCCGCGCCCCTTCCCCGGCCGGCGCCACCGCCCTCCTGCCCTTGCTCGTGCAGAGCTGGAAGCTCACGGCTTCTTGGCTCCCACCCAGAGCTCAGACTGCAGCTTCAGCCCAGCTACCTGCGCCACAGCACTCCTCAACAGCTGTCTACACATAGTCACAGTCTTCAACAGTATGCAGTTAATGAGTTCTATATGGAACATCATTTCCCCGCACAAAGGCCACAAAAAGGTCCCGATCATTCAGGACAAACTCCTCAAGGTGCACTGAGGCTTTATATAATGTTTACCCTCACTTCGGCAGGATAGATTATGAAATGAAGTATTGCTGCCTCTGGAGAGTGGTATCCTGTTTGGATGAGGCTCACTGTACCTCCCAAGCACCGTTTTATTCTAAGCATAGCTCTGCTTTGAATTAGTAAAGCAGCTGATGCCAAGGTTGATGACAGGCTGCTTTAATTGGTCATTAAAAGGCAGTATTATTTACTGCCTTTTTTTCTTGGATTCAGCATTTCTACACATAGGGATAAAACTAATGGGCTAGAATAAAGAATATATACAGCATGTAATTAAATTACATTTTTTAATAGGGGAACATACATGCACACAGTGCCGGTGCCATCATAGAAGTAAAGATTATGGAAGTACACATTTTAATTTGTGTCGTACTGCAATTTAGCTGTTACTTCAAACAGATGGGTGAGTTTTGCAACATTTTTAAACTGATTTAATTCCTTGCAAAAGTATTGGCTTGTGTTAATTGGTGCAATAAATTACACAATGGTTAACAGATTCCACTAAAAAGGACTTTGAACATGTAGTACCTATAGGAAAATAAACTGAGCCTTTCAAGTCAGTATTTGACAAAATAGTTATTGGCTGTTTGTTTTATCAATACGTAAATGCCCACCATTCCCACAAGACAATGCGCCTAACATGATAGATATTGATGTGTAATTGTATCTCAGAGACAGGTGAATGTTGGAGACAATATATCCAGCCATACGCCTAGAGGAATGAGCAGACTAAGTAGATGTAAATAGGTTACCCTGACTTTCCCCCAGAAAACCCCACTAGTTGTGTGTAATTTATCTAGTGTGGGATGGTTACTGCTGTCCATCTTTAGGACAAGGTCGTTTCCTGAAACCTGAGACACGGGGGAAGAAGGCCATAAGCACATATAATGGCTTTTGAAATATCTAGGCCTCTGCTCTAGCCAATTTAGGGCTGAAGTTCCAGATGTTGCTTCTTGTCTTGAACTCCGGGAATTCCCAAGATCACCTAATGGCAACAAGTAGAAAAATGTCTAGCCTCTTAAGTACCACAGAAAAGTACACCTGTATTAGACAGCCAAACAAAATCTGTAGGGCAAAAATGGTCATCAAACTCTGTAGTAGAAGTATTAGAGAAGATTTCTAGCACAACCAGGCAAAAACCTTGCAGGATCTTTGGTTACACTTTGGCACAAAGTTCACACTTGGGAAGAGCACATTTTACCTCGGAGAAAAGATCACAGTGGCCCAAAGTGTTACATTTTAGGATTTCTAGGAACTAAGGAGAGTAAGGAGAGTGAACCTTTAGCAGACAAAGTTACCTCATTTGTGACAGATCATTTGTTTCCTGAAGATTTAAAATGAAATGTTTTAAAATTTTTTTTCATGGCTTTGAAATTGCTGTGCTGGAAATGTCATTGAAAACAAGCTTGCACTTTTATCTTCTGCTAAACACCAGAGATATACCACTTCAGAGGAGTACATTATGTTTTATTTGAATGCTGGGACAGACATACCAGTATGTAAACTAAAAATCATATGAATTGTCAGTGTTAATACTACCACCTGACCATGTTTTCCCTTTCCAACTCTGATCATTAATAACTTCATTCTGTTCTTTTCTATGCCTTTCATTTCAATAGCACCCAACAATTTACTATTTTTTAATGCATCACAATTTCCATAAAGTTGCATTTTGTTTAGGTGAAAAAAAATTCTTAATGTAATTCAAACTTTTAAAAGAAAAACTACAAAAAATTGCATCTGGAAAATTGTACTTGCATGCACATAGCTGGTTGGCACCATGGAATACAGAAGTAAAATGAGAAACATTTGCTTTTTCCTCAGCAAGTACTGTGAGGGTGAGTGTCAGCTCATGAGGAGAGATTAGGGCAAACAGCACTGCCCTTTCCCAGCTATTCCTTTTCTAGCTGTGCTGTTGTTTGAGAGCGAGTAAACCTGATCTAATCAAAGACTGAGCGTTGGACTAGAGGACCTCTAAAGGTCCCTTCCAATCCAAACTAGTCTATGGCTCTGCGTTACTGCTCCTTGCAGGGGGTTGGCCTAGATGACCTTTTGAAGGTCCCTTGCAACCCACACCATTCTATGATAAAAGGCAAAAAGAACATCACATCATCACCACCCACAGGTGAAGAAACTCTGGACAGGAGAAGGAATAACGGAGCCTTACACACAAAGACTAGACACAAAATATTTGGGAACTGCAGAAATTTTAGTGGAAGTGATACACTACAGATGAAAAAGATACTCATTTCTTTGAAGCCTATGTCAGATAAAGCTTTAGAAAAATGAACATGTTCTGAAATTGTCTCATACTCTATCTTCTTCCCACAACTCTAACATCTTTTCCAATAAATTCAGTTCACTGCATTTAGGCTAGAATTGCATGTTTGATATATCATATTTAAATTACAACAGAGACCTAATTTAACCATAAACCACCAATAAGTGGTCAAGTAATAAGCCACCAATAGGTAAAATTCCTAAAGCTCATTTTTTTTCTAGAAAAGCTTCTTCCATGCTAGCTTGAAAGAACATCCACAACAGAAAGAAGTAATAGAAATGTAAATGGCATAAACCAATAACTTAGCTTCACCTACCTGATTGTTAAAATGGAATTTATACAGGTACCATTTTGTATCTTGCAAAGTGCATTCATACCCTTGTTCTTAGATTTGCCAATATCTCCACATTATATACAAATAATCTTAGTGTTAACTTACCATAAATTCAGACAGTAGTATGGTTCAGTTCTACAAGAACAAACCATCTCTGAAATCCTCTCCAGAAGGCAATATGTTCGCATTTAAGTATAAAAAAACTATTTTCAGAATTAAGAGATTGCTTTCGTGATTAAGACAAGGATTGTGACCGTTGTTAGATGAGCAGTAGAAGCCCTAATTTCCACAGTTTGTTATCTATTTCTATTAGCTAGTGTTAACATGCAAGCATACTTGTCTCCAACAGAAGCTTTTGAAAGGCTCTCATTGAGATCTGAGCACGTACAGGATTGAAATGGTTTTGGTTTGTTTTTTCAAATGCCTTTAAGAGTAGTAACAAATTGTAAATTGCATAGATTTATTTTGTCACGCATTAGGAATGCTCCATTAGCTTAATTTGTGTTGACAGACAAACAGAACTCAGGTCTAGTATGAAAAACAGAAGTTCAGAGGTGACAATCAAAGAAAAACACAGCACAGACATACCAAAAGCTCGATATTGTAAGAGAGTACCAGTCAGGTTTACACCGACAGAACAGGTTTAGGTTTTTCCAGCACATACCTCTTCAGGTATCAAAGCCCTGCTAGAGGTTTTCACAGTTACAGTGGTAGCTTTAAAGCCCACAAGTGACTGCTGGAGTAAGTCAAACTTGGGGAGTTTGCTGTACGGAAAATTTAGGAATTGCTCAACAGGTAGTGCAGCTGCACCTTGGGCTCCAGAGCTGACTATCGAGAACTAAATCATGTGAAGCTGTGAGCAAGCTCTGAAATGGTTTTCTAGAAGGGGCAGTTTCTGAACAACAGTAGTTCTAAGTTCTGAAAAGAGTCTGCACATACACCTCTGCATGAACCACAGCACATCATCTGTGGGTCCCGGAGACTTCCTCATTACACAGCCAGTTGTCCACGGAAAAGCAAAGGCAAGGGAGGGCAAGGGAAACTGAACAAGGGGCCCAGTGCCTCACATTTCTCTCATGTCAAGTGCTGTGATGCTGGAACCCACACAAAAAGATAAATCCACTTGGAAAAAATAACATTTCAGAACAGAGGAAAAAGAAAACAAAGTATTTTGTGAACTGCAAGGTTCACAGCAGTTTAATGTATCTATAAATTGGGAAAGAAAAAGAAATACTGTGGAGAGCTGAACAATTACTGATGTAATTTTTGGAAAAATCAAATGCCACTAATTAAATTGGTACGTGAAGCAGTAGAGTTTTGTTTGTTTAGGAAATTGCTGCCATGTACTTTCTAGATAGGAAGCAAGGACAGCGCATAAGCAAGAGCAGCACAAAAACATGTACTTCCTTGAGGAAGTATTAAATACTTTATCAGGATCTTCATCCTCACCCTGAGGTTTTTACAGTCATGTACCTCCCTACAAAGTGAGTGCTGAGAGCAGTGACTGAAAATAAAGAATTGTACAAGAGAAATGTGCTGGTGCAGGGTGAGAGAACCAGAGCCCAGGCAGTTGTTCTCAGGCACTTCCAGTCTAAATAAAAGCTAGGAGGTAACAAAATACCCTGTATCTACTGGCAACGCTGCCCTTGCCAGCCCTGCGCCACACAATTTTCTCCTCTCCTCTTTGAATAAATAACGAGCACAGGCTGAGCAGCAAGACTGCATCCAGAACTCCAGTGTCCTGGAGGGCCATCCACGCTCCTCACACCTGCTCTCTGTGCACACAAAGCTCCACAGTCCGCAGCAACCAGTGCCCCGTGGCACAGAGAGAGGATCGGCCCTGCCGGGCAGCCTCTGGGCCACCTTCAGTGCAAGAGCTCAACCACCCGCAGAAATCAGAGCAGACCCAGCTGGAGCAGCTCTGGAGAAGGCTTACAAAAGCCGCAAAAATAGAAAATAAAAGTTAGAGTTACAAAATATTATGGTATAAATAATTTCTTCTATGCATTGCTTTGGCAGTAATTAACATAAGTAAATACATAAGAAGGTATACTTGATGTGTTAGCCCCACCAATACCTCACCTATGCAATAAAACAGGCCTTTTACAATTATTAACCAGTCAAAATTTAAATTTAGGCTAAAGAACACACTTTGTCTCAAATCAGTTTGAGAACATATTATCTGCATGTTTCAGTACATCAAAGTATATCCCTCGATAAACAAAAATGGTAGCAAACATTTTCAAAATGCCAATTTCGTGGCTAGTAAAACACTGTCACTTTTCTGTAACACTAAAGACACACATCTAAGACACCTGTTTACTCTCCTGAACTGAAACAGTAAGTTTCATTTACTTTGCTGTAACTGTTTGTATCCAGCTGCTGTCTTCAGTTTAAACTGACACCAATTTGGTATGTCACAAGGTCACTGGAGTATTCTTCCAAAGGATATTTTTAGGCCTTCAGCTTATGCCATTAAAGGGAAAGAATATTAAATTTACTTAAGTACCGTTACTTTTAGCATAAAGTCTTTATGTTGCCTAAACATTTCATAGGGCATATGCAAATATAACAGTCCCCCCCAACAATCGCTATTTGAATTTAAATACATACAGCTTTACTGCAAGACTTCATCTACAATTACTTTATTAAAAATTAAAATCTTGGGCTATGAAAAAGCGCAACTAAGCTGACAACAGAATATGAAGATGATAAAAAAGGGGAAAGAGTAACGCTCATTTGCTTAAACACAGTCCTGCTTTGATTTCCACAGATCAATCCAAGCTACACTACCTTCAAACAGGGCAGACCTCAGAGATTCAGACCTCTGTTGGCCTTATAAATCCACACGCATAAATACATAGAAATCCATGAGCACAAAGCACTTCAAAATGCCTAATTTATGTAACACTAAATAGTAGCTCAGTAGCTCTCATCCAAGAGTCTACGTTCATCTTCACAAAAATCCTTTTGGAGGAAAAAAAAAAAAAAAAAGAAAGTATCAAGCAATACACAAGTGCAGGAGTTTCCTCACCTTTTCCATCTTTTCTGAAACATCAGGTTTATGGGTGACTTGGCCACGCCCCACCTGGCAGGCAAATTTACAAGGTTAGCACTGAACCTCATCAGAGACAATCAGAAAACTCTTTCTCTATGGTGTCATCTCCTGCTTGGATAGCTCTACTATGCTATTATAAATAGGAAAAGTTTGCTGCACAAGCAAGGTAGAATACTTCGTAAAGATTTTAGTAATCACTTTCCATTCAAATCACACCTACTCTTTAATCACAACTGGGTCCTTTTCCATTTTATGGCACCAGGAGTAAACTGAGGAGCTCATAATCAACACAGATTGGGAGGGAGATTTTAGTCCCACTGAAGCTCTTGTGAAGTGTTATTAATTCATAGGGCTGAGACTTCAACAGTCCTTCCCTCTGCATTCTCTGCTCTAATTCAAGGTGGCTTTCTCCACCCTCTTCCTATCTCTCATAGTATAGAATAAATGCTCCAGGGCTTTTTAATCAGAGGTGATCTAACAAGGAGAGAGAAGAAAGAGAGTCAGAGAGAAAAAGATCCTGAATGCAACAGGACTCTTAGCTGATTCTATGAGATGATGGGGATTGTTTCAGGTTTAACAACCTCAACCAGACAACTACTGCACTTTTCCTCAATGTAAACACTTACTTCACAAAAATCTTCCCACAGAGCTGAAAAAAATGGTTAGAAATTTTATTTAATTTCACAAATTGCCCATCTTGCACTGTCAGAAAGCTGCAGCTTGCACCCTAAGCTATAAGACCTCTGCAACAGAAGCAACCTAGAAAACAAAAAAATTTGCTTAAAAAAAAAAAAAAAACTCATAAAACACTTCTTTGTCTAAGCACAAAGTCCTGCAAAAAATAGTAAATCTACCTCTAGGAAGGTACTTTTTACATCAGAATGGAGCACTGCTAAGTTCTTGCTCGGGCACACTCGGAGCCAAAGACCTCAGCTCAATTTTCACTGCGAGAGCAACGAGCAGACTCGGTGAGGCTGGGACCTGGTGCGGCACCATGGCACAAGAGCCTCCTCCCACCACTCAGCACGCGAGAGGAGCAGTGGGAAGCAGGACCGACTAAACCACAGGGAAGCCTGGGAGGAGAGGAAGCATTTGCACCCACGCCTGCCTTGTTCTGAAAAACTCGTGTTTGCTGACCATTTGATTTTATACTTTGTTCTTTCTTGGTCGGTAATAGAGTACTAGAGCAATGCAGGGCATTGGCAAAAGATACTCATTTGCCAGAACGAAACAACCAAACTTTCAGCAACCTTAATACAAATACCAGCAGGTTAAGGTAACAGTCTTCAAAAGCCTTCCTTGCCCATTACATTACAAAACATCACAGGTACAGTACAGGTGGGGCTTGGGGGGAGGCTGGGTGCGCAATTTGGTGTTTACCCTGCCCCCTCCTATACCACAATGCTTCGTAAAACCAATTCCAGGCTTTCAGAGACAGAGATGCAGGCAGAAATGCAGGCCTCAGCACTAAGGAGATGCAACACAGTCTGTCTTCCAGAACCCAGCAGTTCTACTGTGTGGCAGCGGCCACAGAGACCAGACATTCAGGAGATTGCTGGGCAGACTCCCAGGACACAGAAGTGGTTACAGAGAGTTCCCATGATCCCAGTGGAACATAGTCTGCATACTGTTGTGTTACTGGTTTGAGAGTTCTCCACCCAGTTTTATGTATAGCTTCATGTTTATGTATTTTCCCTTATTGCTTATGTATAGCTTCTGGACAGTTTTTGATACCCCATTGGATGATTCAGGTAAAACCCTCCCCTGATTATCTCTATTGGCTGGTTCCCCTTTATCCCCTCCCAGCTAGCCAAACCCCATTGGTTGCTTCCCTTCTCTCCACCCCTTTCCACCCCGTATAAACACCTATGTACACCCTCCTTCGAGGTCTTGTGTCCGTGGAACCTTGCCCTTCGATAAAGAATTGGAAACCGTACCGAAGCCCCCCCCCTCGTCCTTTACCTCTGCCGGTTACAACACCTGGGTGTGGGGCTGGCTGCACTCCGAGGGCCAGCACTGTCCTAAAAGCCGCTGTAGTGCTTCAGCCAAGGCACCTTGGCAGCTGGACCCTCTGCGGCCTCGGGCAGCCCACAAACAGCAGCACTACTGCCGTGAGCGTCAATCTTTTTACTTATTGAATTATTTTTACAGGACATGAGTAGCACAAAGTCCACCTACTCAAACCCTCTAGACACTCTCTGGTTCTTCTTCATTATTTATATTTGCCTGTTGACAGCTGTGCACACTGCTTTTTATGTGAAAAGACAATTGTATTAGCAAATAACCACACATTCCTATACATTTTGAGATGTCATAACTTAATTGTCCTCAAAGGAAAGACAGCTGGATCAATACAGAGTAAACAAGACACAATTTGAAAAGCATTTTTGCTCAAAATAAATCTAAAGAACCCCAGCACTCTTATTCATGAGCAGCATCTCTCCTTAATGATTCTGAATTATTACACGGATGAAAAAAAAAAAACAGGTAACAATTTGGTTTCTTTTTATAAGAATAAATAAGTTTTAAAATCTCCCTATCTGAAACATAGCTGGTTTTTATTAATTTTTAGAAGTGTACCTATGGGGAAAAAATTGAGTAAAGGCATGTATTTCCCACCTACTCTAATTCTATTTTGTTTAGCTGTTCCTCTACATAAACACATCCACTTGCATAAGTGATTTTCTACACCCTACTGAGACAATAAACAAGCACAGCCTTTCAAATTCACCCTTGAAAATTAGATGGCAAAATATGCATGTTCCAAAAAGGACGAGATTGCCTTCCTATTGGTTTATGCAGTGAAAATTGCATTTCTCCTTCTTACCACATACTCTTCCTTGTCCCTGTAATTGCTCACTGAGCCACCATTGCCCATATTCTGAACGTTAT
Source organism: Mystacornis crossleyi (assembly GCA_013400655.1). Classification (NCBI taxonomy): domain Eukaryota; kingdom Metazoa; phylum Chordata; class Aves; order Passeriformes; family Timaliidae; genus Mystacornis; species Mystacornis crossleyi. Next base: position 14,812 of record VYZQ01034999.1, on the reverse strand, counting down.
TAGCAGCAGACAACTTCACAGCTACCGAGTTTGATTCAGCATCTCAGATGAACACAACTATGAAAGCAGCTGGATGAGCATCAATCTAACAATCATAAAGCAACTATAAAACCACGTTTTTATGTGCACTGCCACGTTACTCTTAGTCACTGAGGGAAAATGAATAACTAAAATGTCACAATGCTCAACTACTATGCCTGGACATTTCATCAGCTGGGCCACTGTGCAATAAAATGCAAGGAAACCAGACTTTGCTGGAGTTTTCGTGGTTTCAGTAAACCTAGCTGTTCATTAGCAGAGCTCATGCACGGGGAACTCAAAGGCTCCTGATGCTTTTCCAACTTCTCATTTTAAAATAACTAGCATTCTTTGTGCATGCACATGCACGAGTACATTGCAAGAGAGCAGAAAGGCTGCCCACTTGATGCAGCAGAGAAACTGACAACTGATTGAATAAAGTTCTATCACAATTGATTCAAAGAAAAAATAGACCAACTGCTATTTGTTATCAACAAGGTTTTTTTTTTTTTTTTTTCTTTTTTTGGCTGCTTTGATAAAATGCGGGAGGATAAGGTGGGAACAGGCAGCAACATCCTCTGCTCCCCGCTAAACAGAGATCAGCATTTTCAATGCACTCAATTAGCAGTGTTTTAGGTCTGTGTCAGATTCCTCATCAGAGCTAACTGATTTCAGGCACAGGCCAATCTCACTATCCAACATCATTATGCAGAGGTAGGTGGTGAAAAGAAAAACAAACCTCTGATTAAAGAAAAGCATGAGGGGGACGCACACAATTTACAAGCTGCACACAGCATTCCCTCTCAGAGAAATAACAGTGTTTAAAAACATTCTGAAGGGATGTCTCACAATCAAATTTCATAGGACTGCTCTCAAAGCCCCAAAACTGGAGATGTCACCTTGGATCAAGCTATGTGAAAGGCACACATCTTTTATCTCAGGAGAGAACATGGGCGAGAGAAAATCCAGTTATGTTTCCTGACTTATTTCCCTGCTCCCCCTTCCACTCCCACTCACTAAGCGTGTTTTAAGGCAAGAGAGGACATTGTGATAGTACATAGGATAATATTTTAGAAAACAAAGATGCTTATCTAGCTAGCTGAATTGCAGTTTGAAGGCACAACTCTGTACATGTTGATGGGAATATCTGAGGTCAGCACTTGTCAGAAGAAAGAGATGTGCTCCCGTTCTCTTGGCACAAAAACCATATGTTGCCAGCATGGGAAACAGCTTTCCTGGCCTAAAGCCCATGCTGAAGTCCCACAAGATAAAAGGCTGGAAATGTCCCTTCTCTCCCACTCCTTTACACATGCAGTTAGTCTCCAGACCTGGTTTCCTGCTGAGCTAAATTCTATGTTTATATTCATCCTAACACTTTGGAATTAATAAACGCATAACTGTGTTTTGACTGACTTTCATCTCAGTCCACAGAGCTACTTTCAGCAAGCAAAAGCACAGCAAGCTGGCTTGGCTGGCTCCATGGACACTGACATTAATCAGCCCACAGAGCCTGCAAGTGCCCAGCTGCAGGCACTGGCATATAATCATCATACAGATGATTATATTTTTAGCACCATCTAATTAAGCCCTATTTTCCTGGCCTTAGAGACAGCTATATGGTAGCTCACCTGTTCCAGCTTCACCTCATTAATTAGAGACCTTTTCTTTCAAACAAGACAGGTGCTCTAGCCTGCAACACCAGCACAACTATTTTGGATCAAGTCATGTCACCCATATAAGAATTTTACCCAGCTCCTAAGCACTTTTCATGTAAACGTGAACAAATTAATAGCTGCTAGATTTCTCATCTCCCTTATTATTCAACAGAGGATGTGTATATAAGATTTAAAAAACCAAATTGCTGTTACATTTGGCACTTACTTCTACTTTATCATAGCTTGCTCACTGCTTTCTACTGCAACATATTGAATATTTTCACCTTCTTTTTACCTGTATGTACTGAGACTATAAACTACTTAGAAACTTCATTTTAACACACTAAAGCTTTAAGTACCTTTTCTTTCTACCTTTAAAAAAATGCATTTTGCTCACATTGTATTTATTCACAATATCTTAGCAGTAAAAACAACAAGAAAAGTTTTAAAACCCAACACAGCTGTGGTAAGTAACAGTGCCACAAAAATTTGCTGCCTCACTGAGCCGCAGAAGCATCACCATGTTTCTGCATCAGACCACAAGTGAGCAACAACTGTTACCACTTTATCTTGGTACAATACTGCTGACTGCCTCAGTTAAAGCATTACATTCTTTATTTAGATACCTCCTGCAGCCCCAACCAGCACAGCAGATGAGCACTTCTGACAGTTGCTACTCATATCCCAACACTTTTTCCCCAGCTTCTGGGGAGGTGTATAGCAAGTGGAACATGATTTTCATCTAAATATACATGCTATATGTATCCCACTTCTTTTTCTAGATCAGTGAAACGAAAAGCTTCCCTGATCATTCACCTCTTTGCCAGAGAAAGAATTGCCCCAGCTAAGTACTTTGCAGGTGGATTAGTCAATAACGCACAATACTTAGAGAAATATAAAACATATAAAATTTATAAAATTTAAAACATATAAAAATAATCCAATTGCAACACTCAGAATTGAACTCCTCCCGGTCCTGCTCAGCAGTCTCCCATCGCAGCACTGCAGGTTGTCACCTGGGTCACTGGTAGGTGCACGTTTTAAGGTACCTTTTTTATTTCCTCACACTGCAGCACAAAGGTGAGGAAGCAGCTGCCCGCCTGCAGCCTGCCCCCTGCACAGCCGAGGCTGCCCGGAGGCCGAACCCCGCCGGGGCCAGCCCCCGCCCGGCACCCCGGGCCACGGCCGGCACAGTGCCCAGAGACGCGGTGCCCAGGCCCCGGGGCACAGGGTCACTTACCGCTGTTCGCCAGCCGCACGGCTGCCAAAAGCCAGCCCAGGGCCAGGGCTCGCCCACCAAGAGCTCTGCGGGCACCAATCGCCCCAGGAGGCCTGACGGCCCCCAGCGCGCCTCGCCCGGGCCGCGGAGCCCGCCCCGGGCCCTCTCCCTCTCTGCCCACACAAGCCAGCAGCGCACACGGCCTGCCGCGGGAAAAACAGTGATTTCTTGAAGTAACACCTTGGGAGCCTTGAAAATGGCTTCTGCAAAGCCCTAGCGAGGAAGGGGCCAAAGCAACCCTCTGCCCCGAGGGCATAAAGCAGCATTTCCTCTCCTCCTCCTCCCCAGCTGCTGCTCCCAAACTAAGTAAGAGCAGCAGGCTTTTGTAATAACAACACTGTAATCCACTCAGAGCATGGAAATTCAAAATACAAATCAGTTTGTGCAATACATCTTTATTTTAATTTTATTTTTTTTAACCTTTGCAGTCATCTTGGAGTAATCATCATGTAAACAGTAGGATGGGATGGGATTACATTGAGTTGTATGCAAATAGTTCTAGAACACCTCAATGATTATGACAAGGCATTATAAATAACTTCTCTTAGTAATATATATTTGCCATTTTCAGTACATTAAAGAGCTGCCACTGATCTAGGATTAACTAGGAAGTAGTTTAAATTGTAACCTCTGAGAAACACATCTCCAAATGTGGAAATCTTTCTAAGGTTCCCTAGCTCCATAACATCTATGTCACAGGTTAAGCAGAGGACTACTTGGGTCGAAGTGTTTTCTTTGTAACAGAGTTTTACTTGATCATTGCACAAAGCCCTATTATTTTCACTCCACCTTGGTATTTTGCAGAACTTCAAATAAAGCTTCAGTTCCATTCTTCAAGTTTTTATTCACCTGTATGAAACCGGTTTCTATCATTAAGAGTAAGTCAGATCAGAGATGGACACAGTAAGCGTTCTACCTTAACAACAACAGTTCACAGTAGCTCTAGCTCATAGACTCCCCAATAAAGCATCGTCAAAATAACACCTTTGCTACTGTATATCCCCTCCTTGCTCAGATAACTAGATATATTTATATATATTGTACCATATGTATGGTACTTCTAGAAAATGGAGATTATTTATATAAGCAGCCTCAGGCACATTCTTAAAACATTAATATCTGCAAGGCACCTCCCACTCCCTTGACAATCAGTTTGTGGACTGGTTTTTTTACACACAACCAAGAAAAGCTTGCTAATGCCGGATCAAATAATTTCAAAAAAACCCTAGAAGTTACCAAATACTTCAAAGACATACCTGAAACTTTTTTAAATAGTGGGAGATTAACTGCAAATAGCACATAATCAAGTCAAATAATTTTCTTATTACTAGTATGTGTAATGCATAAATATATGAAAAATAAAATTCACAGTAATTTTTAAAACTAGAATTCAAGTTTGGCTAATAATTCTAAAATTTTATATGTATATTAATTTCTAAATGTAACAGAACAGAGGCAGTATTATCAACCACAAGTACAGGTAGAATAGTATCACTCAAAGTCTATGAAAGAAGTAAGCTTGATAGAAAATTCCTTTTGTAACCAATAAATACAGGCACCTGAGTGCATTTCCACAGGCTTTTCACTTAGGGGGAATCCAAATCAACTGCTAGGAGACATTTAGGAGCACTTTGAATGTTAACAGCAGCGGTGTAGCTGTGGGCTTTGCTTGTTCTGACTTTGTGAATTGCTAGATAATGAAGCAGAACTCAGTGTGTGGTGCATTAATTTTCCTTTGCATCTAAGCTGGCTTTTTCGCAATCTCACAATTCGGCTTGGGGTCAAGGGACAGACATCAGCTGACACTTAACTGAGCAAAACCAATCAGTTTCACTTCATCGGGAATCTCAGTGCCATCACAGCCAGAGGCCTGCAAGTACAAATACAAATGTTTAGTACATCACGCTACAAAGCAGCATTTGACAGCCAGGATATAAAGTTTCCCCATATTGCCCAGTCAGCAAACAGCTTGGTTGAAGGAAAGCTTTCAGACTGCTTCATGTAGCCTCTGTCAGCATCAACCAATTGCATCTTTAATTTTAGCAAACTCTTATGGTCAATATTAAAAATTACAGAAAATAATACTGGAAAATCGACACTGAAATACCCAAATTCTTTAAATCAAACTTTCCAGACTGGAGCCAAATTTGCTTTTTCATGGGAGTACATGGTTTTCACTCATGAAGAGCAACTAATATACATGTATAGAATCCACTTTTTACCACTGTGCTGTACACAGCAAATGTCTCATGAGTCCAGCCAGCAAGTTAGTTTGGAATACCAACCAGCTGAATTTTTAAACAAGAACTTGAAGCAGTCTACAAAGAGTAAATACTAATATTTGCAAAAGGACAGCTCCCTCCTGACAGTACAATCTAGTACTTAAAATTGTACAGTTCAGATTCTTCAGTAAAGCCTCTTACAGTACAAACTGGCACAAGTGATCAGTTCATTTTTCAAATATAACAGTAAGAATATAAAACCACTTTGCTCAGGACTAAACTATTACTTTAGGTCTTTTTAGAAAAAATATGCTGGAGGCAAAATATTTTTGTTTTGATTTTTAAACACAAAATTTGCATCTGTAGGACAAAGTGACTGCATTTTAAATAAAGGTGTTTATACATTTTTATCTATATGTTAGATAAGACAAAATATTAACAGAATTGGATTAGAAGTGTGTAACACTAACTTACTTGTGACAGATGCCTTCAGATTCTTTTCATATCACAAGACATCCCCAACAGAACAATTGGTTCACCCTAGAAAAATGCTTTTGATCCTTTTTTGCATTAGTAGCAGTTGAACCCTTTAATGGAACTGGTTCATGGACATGCACTATAAGGTAAAGAGCTCTCAGACTGTGCACACAAGTTGCACCAAGTGACATAATTCATTGAATTTTCATGACCAGAAATAAACTATGATGACATTTGTAGAATTATTACATCAGGCTACTCCTTCAAATTTACTGTGAGCAGACACAGACAACAGAAGTTCGCTCTTCAGATAGTATTTCACAGCTCTTATCCACAGAAGCAGCAAGTTAAAGGTCTGAGATCATCACTCTTGGTAACTATTCAGATATCTGAAAGGTTCTTGGATTGGGGATTTACCAAATAAATGGAGTTTGAATTTTGCACTTAAAATTTCATGCTAAAAAGTGCTAATACTACTACCACTGTTCTACTCTCTAACTAGCTATCAATCTCTTCAAAACCATGCTAAGTGACATATCTAGATGCATATAGATTTTTAAATGCCTTCTTTATCAATATTATATTTCATCTATTTAATGCACCTGGAATCTACTAACTTAGATTTTGTGCTTAGCATAACTACAAATACTATAAACAAACTGCAATATAGAAGTATTCAGTTGAGACTGAACACTCTCAGTAATGGGTTTTTTCCACCCTTTTTGATAAGCAAAGTCCTTACACAAAATGCAAATTATGCTGTGCAATAATTTTGTGTTTCCTTGAGTGTTGCCAAGAGTATTTGTGTATTAAAGCAGCCTCCTTCCCAAAGTGTGGACAGCTGGATCTTACAGGGAGGTTTTCATTCTGTGTTAGCCAAGATAACTAGGGAATATTTAACACTATATTTCTGCAGAATGACCTCACTGTAAGATCAATAAAAATTACGCAAGAGGGGGAACCTAAAAATTTTCTTTACTATTTCAGTAATAATTAAATACAAAAATAGTTAAGACATAAACTGTTCCTTTTCCTCCCCAAATATGAACATTCTTGCTGTGTGAATAGAAATATTATATACAGCAATAGGAGCCTTAAGCAATGAGATACTAACCAGACTCAATGTCCAGAAATACTAGGAACTAATCCTAGACTAAGGAATACTTTTCAATTGAATTTTCTAAACGGATACAGGATTAGCTACATTTAGAGCTTTAATCCTCATTAAATATTTACCAACAAAATGTGTTCTAATCAAGTTGTATACAAGCGCTCTCAGATTCAATCAGATCTTGCTAAGAGGTAACAAAGGCCCAGTAGTGCATACAAAGATATAAGAGAGTTCTCAAAGGCAACAATTCATTCAGCAACTACACTACACAATACAGAAATAGGCAGAAGCAGAACATAAATTAATCCAAGGAGAAAAATAAATTAAGATACTTCTTGTTATGGTCTTTCCCTGTAAAATAGGAACTAGAGCAGGAAACCTAGGTCAAAAGTATCAGGAAGAAACTAAGCTTAAAAATTAACCTCCAGAATTGCTACCTATCCAGTGGAATTTACCTACAGCAGGGACATTGATTTTGGATTGTCTACTAATTCTGATTATGGTAAGGAGCAGGATGATAGCAGCAATCACTCACTGGAATCTGAAATACTACATGACATTGACTGGACCCCAGCAATAAATCCAACTGAATCACCAAAAAATAGAAAAAAATACCCCAACCTAAATTTTCAAGTGGATTTGTTTTCAACATATATAACCTAGATACTATGGGATATTGCATTTTGGAATCACAAGCCTCTATTTTAAGTGTGGGAACGAGAAACTTAGACTTCTGCAGAGCCTCTGGAGTATCTGTTATCTAAATGCTCTTGGTGAGATGCCATTTACCACACAATAAAGCCAAGTCACATGTTTAGGCAACAAGAGCACAGATCAGCTGCAAAAAGAAAAGCATTAGCCTTTAAGCTAAATTTATAGCAAAGGCCAGAGAAACAAAATAATTTGAGTTATGTGTCTTTATTCCCCTACCTCAACCCCTTCTCACAAGAAGTGGAAGTTCTGGGGATTTTACTGGGCTATGAAGGAAAAATGAGTTCAAATGAGTCAGCCAAAACTCCTCAGATCTGTATAAAGAATGACATGGGAAGAAGAGTCCTGAATCAATACATCATTATCAACTAGGTCTAGAAGTGGCTCTCTACAGCCCATTTGAAGCAGCTGCTTTTATAAACAGAGCTGTGATTCTGGAGAGCTGCCTATCTAACAGACATTCAGTCTAGTCTCTCGTGTGACTGAGTCACTCTCAGCAAAAGATGCTGAAAGCTAATTGCTATTTACATACCTAATAATTCAATAGCTTCAGGTATGTAAGTTTTTCCACTTAATTTTAGCAAGAAATAAAAACAAACACAGCGCATCAGTTCTGACTCAAGTTTTTGCAATGTAAATGTATTAATATTAAATTTAACCTATCATGCTACGATCAAAGTTGACCAAAATTCAGGACCCGTGGTCCAGGGCACAAAGTGCAGCACAGAAAAGAGTCCCAGGCCCAGACCCAGGGTCTGATGACATACATACAAAGACAGAAAGAGGTGGGGAGGGAGAAACAGTAATTAAATACAGTGGGAGAAAGATCAACTTGCAGATGTGGATGATCAACTAAAAGAAGGTTGGAAAGAAGAACTAAGGAGAAGCAAGCAGTGGAGAAGGTGATCTGCATAGAAGAAAAATGGTGGCAGGTGTTGGAAAAAATGGGATTGGAACGATGTATCCATTAGCAGAGGACACTTCAGCCAGGGTAGAGCTAAGGGGGTGGGGGTGAAGGAGTGTTAACCTAGCAATTACAGTATTCTCTGCTTTACTAGTTTCTGGAATGCTTCCCAGGGGTTTTCTTACTGCAGTTTCTCACCTAAACCTCAGACTGCCTCAGAACTCATGTGACTGAACCTCCTTCCCCATGCAGTTATGGAGCTGTCCTTTCAAAAGAGGAAGCTTTAAGCTTTTTCTCTAATTCACAGCAATTTCAGTCACCTTATCCATCAACACATTTATTCAACAAAATAGCTGTAAATGAGATAGAACCCAGACTCTATCTGAATATTGTGATAACTTGTTTCTTCCATAGATGCCTTTACTTACCAACTTAAAAGTCAATGTTTTCAAGGCCTTTGGATCATCTACTATCTTCTGTAAGTTAGCAGCAACTGTAAAAGACAAAAAAATATGATTTACAGAAAATTGCATTCAACTTGACATCAAGTCTTTTGTTGAATCCTCTACTTAATTCTACACATATACATGTCTGTAAATTTCCACTTGAATAATTTAATCACTCTCTAGCTGTTGTTTCAGAGGGAAGTTGGGCCACCATAAATCCTGCTTCCTTTCTTTTGTGGTCACTGATATTTTGTGACTATGTGAACTGATTCGGGGGAAAATCTGCCTGAAAACCAAATGACAGGAAAAAAAAAAAAACCCCAACCTATTGATTTTCAGTTGAGTCTATTCCATAAAAAATTAACAATCACACAAATGCAAGTGCAAGGAAGATGGGAGAATCACACAGCCAAGGATAAGTTGATGGCTGGCATGAGTTATATCATGTTTCTGCTCTAGCCAGGGTCCCTATCTGCACAAGTTTCCAGCAGGAGGCTGAGCTCACTGTCCCCTCTAACTGGCTTTATGCATGTGCTTCTGTCGCTTTTTTGGGCTGGCACTAGCACTAACACAGACTCTTAGTGAAATGTGACAGCTCACTACAGCTCACTAGCAGGAAAAAGAAAAAAAAGAGTTAAAATAGAAACATGAGAGTGATACCAAAAGAGCTGATCTTCAAACTACTCTCTTAGCAAACATGATCAAGATTTGTGAAGTAACCCCAATAAACACTTGACGAAAAAACTGGATGAACAGAGCCTGAGCATCCAGAAAAGGAAGCTCTATACTGGAACAGAAATAGCAGGAAGGAAACAACTTACTATTTGAAAACAGAGGAGAATGCAGGAAATGAATAAACACTTTTTCTATCAAAACACCTAAGTTACATTTTTAATTGGTCTGTTTTAACAATATTGCTACCATTAATCTTGAGCAAAAAGAAAAAGGTATGGCTGCTTTCAGCTCTCTATGTTTACTGAACTGGCTCCCCAACTTTGCAGAGTCATAGATCCTGAACTCAGACCAAACCATAAGGGGCCTTTGTTCAAGTCTGATGTATTAGCACAAGATGTCATCAACAGGATATGAGCATGAGATAAATATTTCACACCTGGCAGAGCTGTTTCAATGAGATTATAAAAAGGAAATGAACAGGTATTAAGTAGCAGACATTTCTTAGTACACTGAGTGAGTACCATAAAGCAGAGCAGCAAGAAAGTAGATGCTGCCCATAAATAACTCTCCACATAGTTCATATGGTGGGAAGATACACACCAAACATTTGCACGTTCAATGTGCTACTGCTACAAACTTAGGTTTCTGCTTCCTCCATCTTCTAACATTGAGATGACAACATTTTCACTCCCACTGTGCCAGATCATGCATGATCCACTGTGTAATAACAGAAATTCACCTCACAGGGGAACTACAGTATGTAGCAAGAGAATCTAGAGAAGTAAACGATTAGGCAAATCTACCACTGTTAAATGCAAATCAATTTTCTGTGGGTCTCATTTTCTTTATACAATTAAAACGGCATCAAGGATTTTTTTATACACTTGTAATAAACTTAACCGGAGATGAAAGTGTGTTTGAAACTAAAAACAGGACTTAAAAGCAAACATGAAGCACATTTTGTAGAGAACACTTTTTGTAAAGAAAAAAATTAACCTTCACAGTTAAATGAACTCAACTACAGGCAGTACAATAGTCTCTCCATTTTTTAAAACTTCATAATCTTTATTCTAGCCATTACAGTTATTTTAATCAGACATTTCATTTCCACAAACTTTAAGTCAATTTTATTGCAGTATCTCCTACCTGATAAAATACATGCAAATATATATAATGCTTTTTTCATTGCAATTAATACTTAGAACCTCATACACAGGCAAAAAGGAACATTCAGCCTCATAGCTCCTGAAACCAGGATAGAATACCTTTGATTTTTTATGTCTTAAAAATCTGTAAAATACCATCCTGCACTCAAGAGCAGCTCAGCTCTGGCTTATCCAAATCTCTGTAAAACATATCTTAAAAAAAAAAAAATTAATTCTCTAGCTAGTGTTAGCTGGCTTCACTGAAATGAAGACAGTGCTATAAAACCAGATAGGCACTGGGTCCTAAATCCAAAGATTTCTAACTTCACCTAAATAAAATGTTACAAAAATATGAGCTTCAAGTGCATGTGTGTCTTCAGGAGGGGCAGCCTTTTTAATTTAATGTTGAACAGCTGTGGAACAACCAAGGCAAGTCAGCGTGCTGCTGGGCTATGCCCGCCAAGAGCAAAACCTTCCAGCTGCCAGGCACTTACTGGCAAAGGTATTATTAGTGCATTTGCAAACAGCAGCCCACAGTCAGCAAGTGTTTTAATGAACCAGCATACGGTGGGGTAAGCGGCATCAAGGTTGTCACAAGTAGTATCAAAGTCTTGAAAAGCCCTAACCCTTCCTGCTGATTGGTTCTTTACCAGGGAAGAGATGAAAAATTTCCAAGAAAAAACAGCAAAATTAAACTTCCAGTATACGTAAATATTTCATGCTAATTACTTTGTTGCTGTTGTTACCTAAACACTGTAGCAGAAATGAGTGGTATTTCCGATGGTTATCATTCCTCAGGAAAGCTGAGAACAGGGTTCAGTAAAAGGCTCCAGGGACACCGTTTTATTTAGTCTTTTACTTTTAATACAACCCTATTCAGAATTAATGGTCACTTCAAGCAAGTAAAAAAACCCAATTATTTTTAAGTGGAACTATTAGGCTTTATTGATGAAAATCTCCCCCAGCTACTGGATTTAGGCTCTTTTCGTTCAGGAAAATTATTTACTAGGCTGAGATTCACTAACCCTCCTAGCACAGTTCATGTACATAGTTCTGATTTGGCTTAAATGTGACAAATGAGACTAAAGTTTCTAAATTCAGGTGAACCCAATTACATCTGCAAACAACAAGGAGGAAAATAACCATCCCATTCTCACCACCTTTCCCCACTGCACAGTCCCAACAATTCTTGTATTGCAAGTGGGGGAACAAAGTCAATTTAATACAGTAACACTCTTCCTAAAGTGAAAAGGAGTTTCACACTAGGACTTTCTAGAGAGGCAGGAATTGTTTTCTCCAGAGATACTTAAATTATTTGGAAAAGTGAAGAGCATCATAAAATATATGTCTCTGAGTCTACTTTACACCTTATCTCTAAATTAAGTATACTTCAGTTCCAATTGACAAAGCCATTTTCTTTTGAAGTATTCTGAAGTCATGTTTTGAATGTTGTACTTGTGAAATTCATAGATTAGCTTGCCTGCAAGAAAAACTAATTCATAGTTAAAATCCTGTTGGGAACGCACTGTTTCGACAAGACCTGGAAATACTATACTCAACATTATTTTGCAGAATGTTTCTCAGTATGTTATGGCCATGCACCGATAAAAGTCAGAAGAAACACGAACAAGAAAAAATTAAGTGGTGATGGGAAAATCTTTGCCAGCAGTAACCTCAGGTAAATGTACTTTGAGTCATGCCTTGGAGCAAAAGCTGTCCTCAAACATTAGCAGCAGTTAGCATTAACACAAGAGGCTTTTTGTTGTTTACAACAATAAATGAGGTGCTGCTGGCTTCTGAAGGACACATAATCAACCTACACACCACGAATCATTCCAGGTTCTTTTGCAGGTTTTGCTCACTGACAAATGGTTGTGCCACTCTGACAAAGTAAATGTCTGCACTTGCAGAACATGCAGTAGGATAGAAGGTCAAACCTAGCATATAAATATACACAACACAGGCTGCTAATTGCAGATGGAATAAATAAAAAACCTCCACGTAACTAGAGGCTTTGGCACGTATATAATACAAATTATTGTTTGCTATATGACAATTTTGGCCAACCACATAAATTACAGTTTTTAAATCGACTGATCAATATGAGGTAACAGAACAAAAAAAGGCCACCTTCAAGATCTTAGAAATATAAGAGAGTAACCAAACTTCGTGCAGTCTCAAATAGCTGTTTTGCTCCTGTGATGTGACAAAGCTCTCTCTGGCTACTTAAAATTCTTAACATAGCATGAAACTTAACCCTAATGGCTTCTGAAGAGGGAAAACTTCTGGAAAAGTTAAAATTAATGAGACAGTAAATAAAGCTATATGAAGTACAGTTAAACTATTTCCAGTACAATGCCCACCCAGCCAAGTAAGCCAGAGCCATCTGGCATAAACACAGACACAAGCAGAATCTAAAGCTTGAGATGATATTTCTGGGGTGCTCTCAAAAGAATAATGATTCATCTGCTTTTCCATTTTGCAAAGAATGGATGGGCAACCTCGGAAATAGCTCATGAGCTCATGCTTAGGTTCAGTAGTTTGCAGAGCTATTGCATATTGTAATCCTGAAATTCAGGAGTGAGGAAAGGGAAGCATTATTCAGGCACAAAATTACTGTCACCAAAAAAAGAGAAAAATTATACCCTCTGAGAAAATGAAAAATATTTTTAATAAGTGAAAAGTGAAATATTTTTTATTTAGTCCACATAGTCTATAAAAAATAGCTACATTCAATTGTTCCCCACTTCATCAACAGTATGGCTGTTAGAGACGACAAGCTCAAACCTCCACAGATTTATTGGCTTTCCTGCTGATTGTTTCAAATATTACCTCTTCCCCAACAGTAGGCAGTTATTTTACCATTTTCATCTGATAGACGGAGCTCACGATAATTAACTGCCCTGGGAGTCTGCTGGCTTGAAGATTAATGCTGTATTCTCCTGTATGGGTCTTAGGAAGCAGGGTGCCTGAGTAGCAGGGAATACTTTTCAGTGGAAAAAGCTGAAAATTCAGCTACTGGTAGGGTTTTCCTCCAAAGGGCTGAATTTATTATGCACGCTCCTGAGACCATTTCACATATTGCAAGAAGTTCATTGCAATCTATGCATTCATTTATATTTCATACTACACACTGGTTTTCATACATTTGAAAGTTCAGAACAAAGTCAAAACTAAGTTTTAAAACCTAGCTAGTACTGGATTACAGTATATTATGCAACCAATGAAAACAATCAGTGTTTAGGGCTTTTGGTAAGAATTCCTCCAGATCTCTGTCTGTCTTGTTATTATCTAATAGCTCACAAACTGTCTGCCTGAAAGATTAAAGGGCTCTTCAAAGAGAGATCAAAGAGGCCACTTAAGTGTAACTTAAGTTAATTCCATTAGTTCAACCATTCAGGATGCTCGTAAAAGAATCCCTTCTGTTTATGTTGCTTGAGAACAGTAGCAAGGGAAATATTAAAGCATTTGAAGATCTGTTGAAACTAGCAAGTGTTTATTGCTAAAGGACTGCAAGGACCTAGACATGATTCTGATAAGTAAGAAATAAAAGAAAACAGAAAGATCAACAGCAAACCTGGCTTCTCTTCTGAGGAAGCTACTGGACACTGATACGGCAGAAGCATTAAAAACATTTAGAAATGTATTATTTATGAAGAGGCTGCCATTAGGAATTTATCAAAGGGAGGCTAGGGCTCACAAATTTGTCTGAATTCTCAAAGTGTGGTGCTGAATCAGTAGATAGAGCTAAAAGCCAGTGGAAATGATCTCCGTTTCAACATTTGATCCTCTGATAATTTCCAACAGCTCAATTTGCAGCCTCACAATCAGCAAGCACAGATTAGAGAGGGCAGGTACAGGACAACCGAAGGCCAAAGCAGTTCCACTTTGAAAGGAACACTGAGAGCCTGAAAATGGTCTCCTACAGCATCCTAGTGAACAGGGTTTCCAGTGAATAATTTCAACCTGCACTTTGCATGGTTTGAAGTAATTATTAACACCACTTGAGCTCTGTGGTTCATATGAGTTCTGAGCCCCAATACTGTATTAATTCCTTATTCTATACAGACAACCTAGGTTTAGGCTCGTTCATGTCATTTTAGACATTAAGGACATTAACCAGCATTTGGCACCAGGCTATCTTGTTCCAAAAGAAAAAAAAAGAAAAA
>VYZQ01034998.1:21036-36022 GCA_013400655.1 Mystacornis crossleyi | reverse complement strand
TAAATAAATAAATAAATAACTATTGTTTCATTTTTCCAGTCAAGAAACGATACAATTACTAGACAAGTCACACTGAACAGCTGCTTCATCAGTTTAAGTATATTGTAAAAAGTAATTACACATACAAAAATTTCATACAAGCTCTTCAAAAGATAGCATCCAGTACTTAAATGCCAGGCTTTTCTGACTTTTAAATTGCCATGCTCTCCAACAAGCTCACCAATGGCAATATGCAGGTATATTAAAAATATAAAGCTATACAATTTACACCACAAAGAAAACCCCAACTCATTAAAATGGAGTGATAGGCTCAGCTGGAAGAGTGATGGCTTTGAATTCTGTCAAGAAGTTTTTCTGCCACGGGTTTGAACTCTCTTTCCCAATATAGTCTTTGGCAGTCCTTTATATCTCTGTCAAGGCTCCACTCCAACTCTACCTCTTCATCTGTAATCAAGGAAAATATCGTCATCAGTTCCAAATAAAAATATACTCACCTACGTATTCTGTGACACATACAGCTTACCAGTTGTGTACGCTGCTGGCTTAAAAACAGCTGCGCTTGAGGTAAGTTAAGCATCACTGTCTGAGGGTCTTAGATTTAATTGAAAATAAAGGATGATAAGGTCAGTAAAACAGTGAAAATGGTACTGCAGGTTCTTTTATTCTCACACGTCAGAGGTGTCTCCGAGACAAAAACTGTCTCTGAGATTGAGCATTTACTGTGACTGTCAGTCTGGAAAGCACCCAGGGTTCAACATTACCCACCGCAATTTTGCTAAGGTAAGCAATCCATTCATCTAACGACAGCTATGTTTTTCCTGTCACAAATTGCTCTGCTAATCTGGGGACCCTTTCAAACTCTATCTACTCTCATACTGAAGGAACTTCAACCACACTAGTTATTGTATTACTGACGCCCTCCCTTCCTTGCAAATTTCAAAAATAAAACAACAGGACAGTCCTCATTAAAGACAAGCAATGTTAGGAATGAAAGGAAGTCATCACTCATTATTCCCCCTCCATTTTGCTTGGCAGTGGATGTGGCAAAGAGACAAACTCTTAGAGAAAACAGAAATCAGTCTGCGACCACAAGCACTCTCCTGAATCAGGAATCCACAAACACAACTGATAATGCTGAACAAATCTTTTCACGCAGTTTAACACAAGGATATTTGACAGCCTTTAGGCCATAAACAGACCTAAAATGAAGGTAGAATCCTGCTCCAAATGGGCAATACTTAACCCTTGGCCTACACTATGAAAAAGCACCAGATGCACAGCGTGTTAAATAAATAACTGTAAGGGAGCTTACTGCACAGTCCCAGCAGGTAAAGGCAACTTGGGGCTGAAGAGAAACTTCAGTTACCCACATTTTGAGTCAAACTTTGTGTAGAAAAGAGATGCTCCAACAGCACTTACTCCCATCCAAAAACATGCCAGGGTGCCTGTGCAGAGCAGATGGCCTGAGCTGAGAGAGGTAAGAAGGAGGAAATGACATTCCTGTGTGTGGAGATGGGCTCCAGCTCATACAGAGCTACCAGAAACTGCAAACAGTACTTGGCTCCTGTGCCACTACACTGTAACTACCAAAATTAAAGAGAGGCTGATTGTGAGAGAGATTCCAAAATGGGTTCTGCATAAGGAGATGTCAGTTAAGAGTCCTTCTGTAATGAAGAGGAAAAAACCACCCACCCTTTCAAGAAGGGTGTCATATCTGCAGGAAGAAAACAGTAACCAGAGATAAAATCCAGCCTCTGACATCAGATCTATATTTGATGATGTCATAGGATAATTTAGGTTGGAAAAACCTCTGGAGCAGAGTCACCGTGTATCAGTTTGCTCTGGTCCATGTACTGTTGAGTACTGAACACCTCTTAGGATGGCAGCCTGTTCCAGTGCTTAACTCCTGCCATGATGGAAATGTTTTTTCCTAATGTTTAACTGGAATTTGGTCTTACTGCAACCTCTGCCCATTAGCTCTTGTCCTGTCAATGGCACAGTAACCCAACATACCTAAAATCAATCTAGCAGCAGAGAAGCCAGAGACCCTGAGGTGGAAAATAAGAGATTATGGGGTTTGTTTTCAAGGAGGATTGCTTTGCCTACTCCTGTTTTTTTCTACCCAAATTAACTCCGTTCTATCACAGAGAGAGAGGCATTTCTCCCTTTTATTAGACAGCTGTGCTCCCCAGAAGTCAACAGAATATTTATGGAATCACTGAGGTCGAGAATTCCAGCCTACAAGAACAAGGGTCAGAAGCAGTTCAAAGCTGAAGTGTTGAACTGGAACAGTAAACCTCCCAAAGCAGAATGTGAGTAACGCTGCAGATCAGCGAGGACCAGTGTTCCACATGGAAGCTGTGCATCCTCAGATAATTTAATTTTCCCACGACTCTCCTCAAAACCTAGCAGTGTTGGGTCCTGGCCAAAGAGCATATGTGCTGGCTGCAAGCCCAGGAACAAGACAAACACACTGGGCCTGCATACTGTGGAGGGAACTGGAGACTGGAGCGCAGACTCCCGCAGTCTGCAAGGGCTGCAAGACAGGGGCTGGGAGGCCTGGAAGCTCCCTGCTGTGTCATATAAGAGTTCACACAGACTGAGGTTCCAAAATAACCTCGTTGAATTGGTAGTGGAGGTAAAAGTCAGTGGTAGAAAACGTCTGGAGAGATAGGGAGAAAAGAGATTTCACTGAAAGACCAAGCAGAAGAATGTTCCCAAGACAGAAGCTCACCTCCACGGCTGCCCCTGAGGGCCTGAAAAGCGAATCTGCTGCCAGGGGCCTGGGGACAGCAGCCTCCAGAAGCTGAGCCAGCAGAGTGACATGAAACTCAGGAGCAGCTGAAAGAAGGTGAATGACAAGTGCCATTGGAAAGCAGGGCCGCTGCATCCCAGGCTGCTGGGATCGGGCAGGGAAAAAGAGAAACAAATAGTGCCCTTTGTCCAGCCTTTCTCTTGGGCACAGCATCTTTTCAGGCCATTTCCATTCCCTTTTGGCTTCCTCATATCTTTTGTCATCTTGTGCCAGATTGGGGAGGGAAAAATAAGGGGAGGAGGCCAAGCACAGCAGGTGAAGCGAGGTGTCTGCTGTGCCATGCTCCACTTTTTCCGCTTCCTGAGGGTGTGCTGACGCTCAAGTACAGTTCACAGGCTGTCAGCAGTTGCCTCCTGCTTCCTGAATGATAGAATCAGAGCAATGACGGTTCAAGGCTGTTACTGGACACAATGGGAGGAGGAAGATGCAGGACAATATTAGCCAGGTGCTATTACTAAGATCTGTTGGCTCTCTGCACACAGAGGAACCAGATCCAATGAATAAGATGTGCTTTTTCTAGAGCTCCTCTTCTGACCGCAGTGTGAAGAATGACTGGCTGCCACGTTCAACTCTAACCTATTCCTAATTAATTACCATTACAGCTGCATTGCAATCACAATTGTAACTGCAATTGCAATTGTACATGAACTTCCAGTTCATCACAGTTATACTATTTAATGAGAGTTACAATTGCTATCCAGCCTGCACTCTGCAGTCAAATCAATTGCTTCAATAAGCCGTGTTAAATGCAGAGAAAAAAATAAGCATGTATTTTCTAAAACAAAGGTATGTATCCGTTGCTGTGTGCCAGAAAACTCAAGCGTGATTGTGGCTGTAAAGTTTGCAGGTCTCTTGCAGAATGTTAGAAAGTGCAGTAATAACCTTGAAACACTGCTATTTTCGGATAAATAGACGGAATTACTGCTCACATTAAGATACAGTCCATTATAGCAAGGAATGTAATACAAGGAATTATTACAGCAGCAAATATCAGTAATTCTGCTGTAACTGGAAAAAAAAACTCCTCACGAATCTGCCCACTTTTCTGATCGTCTACAACAAAAGAGACCACGAGGGTTTCAAGTCCTGTCTGAGTCTGACGGTAAGTATACATCTTTAATCAATTTCCAATTAAAACCACATCGTCCATAGTTAGTTTCTTTCAACTTAATTTATATTTTAAGATTTTTTTTTCAAAGATAATTGCAAGTGACCTACCCAAAATAAAATCATAAGAAGAACAGTGCTCAAAAAATAAAGGATGAAAATTATATATATTCACTACAGGACTACTACACAGCCATTAAGCTGTGTAAAATTTGAAGCAAAAGTAAATGTCCAGATGAAAAGATCCCATTGGGTAAGCAAATCAGGGTCCTAACATTCACCTTCAGCCTTGGTGGAGCAATGAGCACACCCTTCCTGGCTGATGAGAAATTGTCAGGATGTTGTCCTTGCCCACAAGGAAACCATGGAGAGAAAAGAAGGCTGGCCAGGCAGCAAGGTCAGCCTGCAGCACCCCAGAAATGCCAGGATCCAGGGCCCGGTGTGTGCTGCACAGGAACCACCGTGCTGCTGGACAGTCCACACCGACCAACCACTGAGAGCTGCAGGACAGACCTCCCACCCAAGCTACTCCTGCCTTGATTTTGCTCCTTCCATTTCTTTTATTGAGGGAAAGAGACCACAACTATGAGTCTCACCTAGAAGTGATGTGAGCAGCACCAGCAGCGTGTCGGTGTCTCCTCCGAAGCAGGAGGCCGCGCCTGTGATGTCCTCGCTGTAGTTCCACAGAGTTTTGCAGATCAAACATGAGAGCTGCCAGTCTGCCGGCCCGAAGTCTTGTAAGCAGTCAACCAACCTGGAAGTACCAAACCAAACCAAACCAGTGGTTTGTTCCACGGAATTCTCTCCTGAGCTCTTCAAAATCTGGCAGTCTAGAAATGTAAGCAAGCTCCACAGAAGTTTGCAGGAAAATTCTACGTTAATAAAATTCAGGCGCTACTTTCTTCCTTACAACTTCCCCCTTCTCATTTAGTGTAGTTCCCCAAGGATGTGAACATGCCTTTTATCTACATATGTGTGTGTGTGCCTGCCTGCAGCTGCCCATCCCCTGTAACTTTCTAGCCCAGCTGACCAATTTCACTCACATACTTTGCAAATATGACCATTTCAAAATGGTTCGAAATTCCATCTAATTTCATTACAATCTGTGACTGTCCCAAAGCTGTGGCTACCGCTAAAGCAGAGATTGCAATCCAAGCCAAACTTTATCAGGCACCAATGATTCATCTGGAAAAGGTGGTGGGAATGCAGAAAAAGCTCCAAGTCAGAATATCCATCTTACTACACATCAGATGATCTCACTAAAAAACAAATCCAAAGGAATTTGCTACTTCCATGATCAAAGAATTACCTTTCACATTCAGCGAAGTCTCACAATTTTGCAGATCTCACCCATTCTTGTATTTCCTCAGCCAAGGGGACTCCTCTCAGAAATGCCAGTTTTGTTAAGGACCATTAGGTTCCAGACCTTTCTCCCCATCTCCCTTCCTTGCAGACACCAAATGCAGGCTGAATCCTGAACAGGCCTCTGAAATGAAGCTATAACTCCTCTGTCTGCACCAGCTTATATACAGTAGCTACCCAGAGTTCCCACTTCCAAACTGCAGCATTCCCAGGTCCTGGGGCTGCAGAAGTAAACGTTTTTTTTCACCTGCTGTCCCTGGTGACCTCTCCAGTAGAAATCCTTCACTGCTGTTCTCTTCTTCAACCTTATGACCCCTTCCTTCCCTCACTTCTCCACTTCACAGAGAGATTTATAATCTGGTGATTAGTAAAGGATAACTACTATATTCAGGTATGGCTGAAAATAACAGCCATTGAAGACCACCCAAAAAGAGGTTTGATTTTTTTCTCCTCTCTGAAGGCAGTCATTGTGGAACAACAGGAGGCATCCAAAGAAAAGCTAAAAGACTTTGCCCTAATTTTTATGAAGTTTAACTCTCTGATAAGACTAATTCCCTAGTATCCTAGGGCCACTATATATTGGTACAATAACCTCAATTCCAAAAAATCCATAGAGCTGGTGTGGCACAGTCAGGATGATCTCCTTAACAATCAGTTCCAAATTCTCCAGATTCATTCCATGCTGTTTATGTTTTTTGTTCTTTTCCTCAAGAATTTTCAGATACGGTATAGGAAATTCTGAATTTATATGATTATATAGGCTACAGAATATTCTATATAATAGAAATTTCTCACATGTATTATTCAATTTGCCAGCAAATTATTTTTATTCTCCTTTTCCAGCTTTATATTGTAAGTTAACTAGAACATGGGAAGGAAGGATGAGAAGACTACACATTGTTTACAGTGCATAAAAAAGTAATTATATGATGTATGAACAGGAAAGCATTTCAAAGTGAGGCATATTGTTTCATAACTGTGGGCTGTACCAACTGCTTTACAAGCACAGGAACATGATCTTTCATGTTGCTCCAATTAAGCTGGATCCGCTGTTATCTGAACATCAAAGCCACAAGTGCTGCATCCACAGTGGTTTCTCCAGGTCTAATATCCCTTACAATGTGAGCGCCTTAAACTTGAACGCCCAGAGAGAGGAGAGTCGGGAGCTGCTCTCTGCCGAGCATGGCTACATCAGGTAGTTCTCCCCAGAGTACCGAGCGGTTACAAAAATTGCAAGGGACCACGTGGGATGTCAGTTCCTGAAGTCTCTTCACACTTGCACCAGATACACACCCACCACGCTGTCGACTGTAGCCCACCTAGGATCCAGGTAAGCCGAGCACAAGCAGCTGCTGCAAAGCCATGCCTGAGCTGCTTTCTTCTATGGCACTCTCTGCTGTGTACATCAAGGAGGGTTTTTGGGAGATCATTCTGCGGGGTTTGGCTCATACGAAAGGCTTGTTCGCAAAGAACTTTAGATGCCAAGTATCTACTGTGCTGGCATCTTTATTACAAGCTACTGGCCCCAGTAAAAAAGAATCAATTGAAACTTTTTGGCCAAACTACTCAAAATTGTCGTTTCTCAAGCACAATCAGGAACTTACTTTCCAATTCCTCCTTCTTCCAACAGAAAAGCTCGTTTGTTCGTATCTACTGTGAGATTGAGCAGAACTCCACAGGCAGGAAAACAGACATCTCGGTTCTTGGAATCGAGCAAAGCAATCATGAACTTGTATACTGGATTGTAAAGAAGTAAACAGTGTTACCAGGAAGATGGATTTACCATACAAGTGGCATTACAACATACTTATTAAACATGTATACTTAGAAAGCAGTCAAATGCTGGATACCCTATGCAAAAATTCACCATTGTAGCGTATTATTGTGACATTTGCAGAGGAGGCACGTGACAGAGTAAGATCACGCTGAACACCAGTTTCCTTCAAAACAACAAACCAGGAATTCTAGTAATAAAAATACACCAAAGAAATGTGAAAAGCCCATCAGAAGAGGCTAAGTTGACCAAACTGAATTGCAGCTTATTTCTTGAAAGTATCACCCCCCTTTCAATCCCAGAGCCAGCAGAAACTGCAAGGATTTGGCATCTGGCACTCAGAGGGGGAAGTTCTTTCCCCAGGGAGCGCAGGGTTGCCCCAGCCTGCACCACGCCCAGCTGGAAGCGCAGCAGCCTGGGGCTCCCGCGGGAGCCAGGCACGGAGCAGGCGCTGGACGTGCAGCGTCCCGCAGCACTGCTGGCACTGACCCCGGAGCTGTGGAGCCAACCCAGCCAGGGAGCCGGGCTGGCCTCACTGAGAGGAAGCCTCTCAGCAATTCCTGAGCGTGGCACACCAACACCACAGTCTCTCCCAGCTGGAAAACTTAGTCCTTGGACTGATACTGTCCACCAGCAATCAGCTACTCAGGGCCACTTCTCCGTTCTCCTCCAAACACGGTGATGTGCCACCCTTGGAATAAAGGGTTGCATACTGTGGCATAATCACCTCACTTTCAGCACCAACAGGCAGACCAAACAAAAAAAAAATTTACAGTGACCGGGTGTCTAATTAGGCTGATGATACACCTTCTGTGGACAGCAAGGAGTTGCCATTTTTCCCAAAGCTCTTTAGATACCCGAAGCAAAAGGACTTGAGAAGACTTGTATCCTACTTCACCCCGAGGCAAACAGGAGGTCTTTGCTGAGGCAGTCAAACATCCTAACTGCATGTTAAAAAGTGCTAACAAGCTGTCGAATGTGGGAATCAAAAATCTGAGATTATGAACCTAAATGAGAACTTACTTGGATTTTCATTTTATATCCTATCACTACTAACCTGCAGGATCTGAAAAGCTATCTGAGTAAAGGGAAATTTCAAATTTGAAAGCTCAGGAAAAACAGAATTTTTGTAGTATTTACCTTGGTGAAAGTACCACGGCATATTTTTCCTACTCCAATATTTCCATTTTAATGAAACTGAAATAAAATGGTGTTTATAATGACTATTATTGGATTCTAATGTTTGCCTAATTTGCAAAACATCAGGGAAGATTGCTTCCACCCTTTAACGGAGACAGCTTATTAACAATCTTTTCTTTTTAGAACTGTGGACATTTAAAAATAGAACTCCTACAAATGCAAAAGTAACTCACTCTTTTTCTGCATGATGAAGTCACGGATCTCATGATGCTGGGAAAGATTGCCAAAGACTCTGACAGCCTCCACAACTGCATCCATATTGTCACTCATTAACAGCTTTAAAAGCACTATTGGTTTGCAGAGAAATTAAATAAGAAGAATTACTTTTAAATCACAAATACATGGTTGGTTTTTTATCAGTGAATATCAGAAGGCGAACAGCAACAGTGATAAATGTAATAAATGGGAGCAATTGTCTCCCTGTCTGTCTGTCTACCTGGTGGCAGCAAAGGGGGTGAGCTGATGGTAGGACAAGAACGAAATTGTGTAGGGCTTTAAAGATAAGACAAAGAGCTCCGATATGGGACAAAATGCAAAGGAACAAACGAGGAGTTATGGAGACAGTCTAAGCACAGTTGTAATAATAGGAGCCAGTTTTGCTATGCAGTTTTGAGTGGGCTCATGTGAAAATTCAGAAAGACATAATTTAAAAAGTGTTGTTAACCTATAAAAGAATTGATTTAGATCCCGAACAGATGGTCTTATGGTGGGATGTCTCCTAAAGCTCAAATTATTTTTTGACATTAGCTCTGGTTTCCCTCAGTGCTGCTATAACAAGCAAACACATTTTCTCTGAACAGCTACTTAATATTTGTCCCAATCTGAAGCATTAACTTCCTTGCAGCTTTCCTGCTCAGTGGTTTCACATATGATCAGTGTGTACTTCAGCAGCAGGAATGAGACCTTCAGCTCTTCTTAGGAAGAGCTACCATCATGGAGGATTTTGGTGCATGGCAGAGGAGTGAGGTTACAGAAGTTACATTTATCACTCTTCTGTGAGTACGAAGCAAAGCACTGAAATCAGTCCAACATACAGAGTATTCAACTAAGTCAACCCTTAACAGCACAGAAGAATGAGGGGAAAAAAAATACAGAAGAGAGGCTGGCTTCATTCCCATTACTTCTGCCTCTGGATGTTGCAATACTGAACACACCTGGAACTTGTCTTAAAGAGACATCTGAAAGGATTTTGTCCACCACTCATATCAAACAACAAGCATTCTCAAAATGTCTGCTGGAGCAGAAACCCTGCTGGCTTTCCATCAAAAGGTTTCTTCTTTCCTCAGTTCAGGAAAGAGATGGGACTAGCTCCACATGCCAACAAATAGGACAGGAAAGAGGGAACTTGTTTCCACACTTTTCCAATCAGCAACAAGAGGCAGCTGGCTTACAGGCGATAAAATGAGTCGTGACAGAACAGCAGAGCTGTTACCTGGAGAGAATATGATGTCTACCAGTCCAAGCACTGGGCTGACAGCCAGGATATTTTTTCCTATTCCTCATTCTACCTGTTGTGTGAACTTCAGGTTCTGTCTCTCCCCAGTGTTTTGTCTCTTTAGACAGAAAGAAGTGCAAGACACAGACTCTCTCCCTTTTGTACAGCATTAACGCAACAGTGGCAGGAATCAGTGCAGTTCCTACCCATAACTAAGTGGCTTTTGTCCGTAATGTCAGAGGGGAGAGAACCACGCAGTACAATACTGCCAGTGGATTCATAAGCTAGAAACACACATGATCAAATCTTGCACGTATAGTAAGTAATAAGGAAAAAAAAAAAAAACCCTCTTGCCATATTGTGATTAGAAGTAAAAAGCAACGTGATTATTTTGGCTCAGGTATATGGATTTTGAACAAATCTAGAAAAAATTGCTGAACAGAAAACAATATGGCAAATTCCTCTGCGGAGAAAAAGAAGGGGTTTTGTGAACAATCCAACTATTTTAACAAAAGTCAGAGAGTTATTTTCCAAAAGAATGGGAAATTATTATTGAGAGAATTTAGCCCTATGAACTTTATACTCCTGCAATATAATACAACAAAATGTTATCAGTGTCATTTACTTTCTGTTATGTCAAAATATTTCTGCTTTCTAAAAGCTATACAAAAAGTACTAGTTTAAAAGTTCTTACTTTCAGCGATGTGTAGCTTCTTGTCTTGAACTGCAGAATTCTTCACTTGGTAGTAGGACAAATTGTTGATTGCTGTTGCAGCATTGACAACCAACTCTTCACAGTCATCTACTGACTTGTATTCTGAGAGTAAAAAAAAAAACACAAAACAGAAGCATATGTAGATATACAAACACATGTGTCCAATTTTGCAGTGCACTCCATCCCAGAAGCAAAATGGGTAACAGTTTACACGTCCACTACTGCAGTCAACCCTTCTGTTGTTGAGTAACATGGCAGAAGCTAACAGGAACACCTGATCCAAAAATGGCAATACAAAACCACTCTTTCCCATTATTAATTTACAGAAATCACCGTGACTCAGGCAACATGGTTTAAAATCTAGTTAGTTAAGATATTTTACAAATCCTGTTTGCTGTTTTAAGATGGCCCTGAGGAGAGTCTGCGTGCAGAAACAGGGCTGTGTGATAGACACGGAGAAATGCCAAGGACTATTACACTGAACTGTCAGGTATCTAGGAAAAAAAAAAGGAAAAAAAACCCTTCAACAATATTTGAAAGATTTTTCTCTTAGAGTTCCTGACAGAATGTTAACCCATGTAAAACTCTGAAAGGCTTATCTGTCTGAGGTTTCTGGCCTCAGAAGCCAAGAGTGAAGGAAATAGAAGAGGGCTAAGTTCATAGGGAGACAGAACATTTTGTAGTAAACCAACTGATCCAGTGCTCAAAAAGAGGGGAGGGTGGCAGAGAAGATTTGATGGTCAAAAGCACTTACACAATCATTAAAGGCTTTAAGACAGTTTCAACCCATGAGACAGAACCAAGTTGTGAGTCTGACCTGTCTCATCCCCCATGCCTGGTAAGGCAGTGTACAATCAGGTTGATTATCTTAACATAATATTTTATGTTCTCATTACACAGTAAAATATACTGAGCTGTTTAAGATACATCTTGTCACAGCTAAACTCTGTTATGGGGAGAACAGACCAGTCCTGTCTGTAATTAGATTTACAAGGGTATCAGTAACTGGTAAAGGAACCGCAGTCCTAATCCTCCATTTGGAGGGAGACACTCTCTTCCATCTGAAAGAGATAAAAGGTTGGAAGACTGAAAAAGAAGAAGAAACTGAGAAAAAATCCTTTGAAGAGGCTGAAAGTTAAGGGTGCAGAGAACAGAAAAAATGCTTAATCCAAAACAGTCACAAAAAATGCAAACCTTAAAAAACACCAAACCACCACCAAACACATCTATATAGCACCTGATAAGAACAAACTTTCCTTATATATTAACT
Source organism: Mystacornis crossleyi (assembly GCA_013400655.1). Classification (NCBI taxonomy): domain Eukaryota; kingdom Metazoa; phylum Chordata; class Aves; order Passeriformes; family Timaliidae; genus Mystacornis; species Mystacornis crossleyi. The sequence continues at coordinate 24,344 of VYZQ01034998.1, read as the reverse complement.
CTCAGTGAGATGTGTTTAAAATAAAATTTGTTTTCTTATCTTTAATGATCCTATCTGCAAATCTGATCACTGAATTAAAGACTTCTACAACATCTTTCCCCACATACTGAAAAGTCAGTACCAAAGCAGCAAAGCTTCCACTGTCTCAACCAGGCCTTCTGCATAAACAGTTTATGAATATCAGCCAATTGACTTTGGGCTTTTTTTTTTGCAATGGAAAGTCCTAAAATCTCCATACAGGCCGAACGAAGATAACAAACACAAGATAAATTTTATTACCTAGTACTGTAACAAGTAATCCTACAACAGGATGGGCAGCTGCCAGAGCTGCTCCTATGCGAGGGTGAATGGAGAGGTTGGCCAGCACTCTTATCAGTTTTATCAGAACATCTTCTGCTTCTGAAGGATACTTTAGGTGTTTTTTTCCTTTTCCACCATGGTACCATGTCTGTGCATTCAAATCAAGTTCATAGTAGGTTTGGAATAATGATGTCAAGGTGTTAATACTTTCTTTTTCTTTAAAAAATTGCTCCCGGGACTGGTCATTCTTCGCTGTTAAATTACCAAGAATGAAGATGATACGGATAACCAAATCCTGCAAGAAAAAAACCAAACCATGTTACACGGAAAACATTAGAAGGTGGTAGCTGCTTAAAATAAGACAGTACTTCATTTGCTTCCCAATTCAGATAACAGCACATCCAGAACAACTGAAGGAATGCCAAACACAGCAACTAGAAATAATTTTTTATGCTACCGATTTTCATAACCCGATTTACAGAAGAAATCAAAAATACCTAACAGAACTAGAATAGCACTGGAGTAATTACTAATGGGATATACTTAGTACAGGTCATCTATTTTTACCAAGCCCACAGTAATCTTAAAACGTCTTAAAACCGCACTTTATATAACTAGAATAATCATATGGGCCAGAATTTACTAATCTTTCAAGTAAGCAAGTATCAGCTGTGATGGGCAGAGACCACAACCTTTCCTTTTCTAGACCTGGTAACCACTGTAGAGGTTGAACTCCTTCCCCTTGATTTGTTACTGTTAAATCCACATTAGGTTTTATTAATTTCATTGTTAATTCCAATTGCTTACAGATAGCTGAATTATTTGTTCCAAATTTTTACCAGAAATATAACCTAAATTGACTGGCCTGTCATTCCCCAGTTCCTTCTCTTTCTCCTTTTAAAAAGAGGCACCCTACAACCTTGCAATTCTTCATAACTTCTCAAGAATCCCAGAGATTGGGATCCCCTTTCTCTCCTTTCGTAAACACCAAAAGGTAAATTTAATCAGCTGATTTGACAACAATAAATATGCTTCAGCTTGTTTTTTAGTGATAAAAGAATCCAGGATGAAGTAGTGATTTTTCATTTGGTCATATATAACCCTTTCAGAAAAAGCAGCAAAAAAAAAATAAGGCATCTCACACTTCACTACTCACAGTGGTATCTGTCAGTACTGCTCACCTTCTTCTGAACACCACAGAACAATTATTTCCTTGTTGTCTTCTCACCGTAGTGTTAAACCTTTTGTTTCTTTTTATGTCCCATTGTAGGTGCACCTCATATTGTGCTTTGTTGGGGTTTTTTTTCTGATTTTATATGCTCTTCCTACCCTTTTATTTTTATCACTGCTGAATGAGACCTGCTTTCTATTTTTGTAAGGTGTCTTGAGATCTCATGATTTAACCAAGCTGCTCTCCTAAAGCACTTTCTAGCCTGACCTTCATTTTGTACATACTGAGATACAACCCTTTTGTGGCAAGACTAGTGGATCCTAACTGAATGGCATTCAACATCCCCATCTTTTTTTACCCACCAGTACGTGATAAGAAAAAAATAAATTTTGAGAGTCTGAAATAACTCAAGTTTAAACTACTTAGAACATATCCCTCTGTCACTTACATCAAAACCTACTAATTTTTTAAAAAGTCTGTAGCTTTATCTTTACAGTGCAGGTAAAGTAACAGCATTTCTTCAAGTACATCAGAACCATCTACCCTTTGCTGCTAACCCGCTCTACTTGCACCGACCTAGAATCTTGCTAATCAATTCATATGCTGTTTTTCCTCAAATACCACAATTTTATTTACAGATATTCTAACCCTCCCTGGTATTAGTAACGTAAGTTAACCAGGCACAGTCTAACTTGTTAACGTATACATGCTAATACTAAAGGAAAAAAGATGTTTAGGCAGCAGCGCCTTCTTGGATACATGCCTTCATCAGTACGTTTCAGGTTTTAAGCCTCTGCCACAAGACACTGGTAATAACATCCTCTCAGGAAGATGAGTGCTATCCCTGAACATGAGAAGCAGCAGCCTCCTAAGTGAGGAAACGGTTTTCACATCCATGTATTTAATAATATCACTCTGTAGGACCCACTTCCACCTTTTTTTTTTAACTAGGCATCATATTTTTGTTAGGATCTAAATGTCATCAAGACAATTTTTTATGAATATTCTTACTGACTAACCACTAAGAGCTTTCACCTTTGCTGGCACAACACCCAACTCACAAAGGCTGTAAAAATTTGAAACAAACAACTGATGAATCAGAAGAGAGAACTGAAAAAAGCAGGCAGTCTAGTTTGACTCGTTTATATTGACTTTCTAATTTTGGTCAAAATGCTATCAGCCCAGCAACAGCTCTACCCAATCAGAAAAGAGACAAACAGGTACCGCACAGCAATCAACTGATATTTTGAGAAGTGTGATCTCAGCTGTGCTTTCCACCTACAGCCCAGCAAAACAAACTTACAAAATACTTCTTTTTTAGCTAAACACATCCGGCTTTAATAGAATAGTACTTAAGTTTCATTATCTTCCAGTGAAAATTTAACTAGCAAAGTCAAAGAGGAAAGCTGTACAGCTTCTCCTGAGTAGTATAATGCTCAAGGGTTTGTTCTATTTTTGACCATATTTCTTTAAATGCTCAGGGGTAAGGACTGCAAGAGTAAGAAATGTCATCTTAGAATGGCTGTGTAAAAAAATACAAGCAAAGCTACATGATATTTTGAACCTGTTTACAAAACTAAACCCGTGCAAGGTCCATGGGCCTTTCTGCACATAGCAAAAAAATCAATATAATATACGAGATCACTCTGCATTTCCACATGTTCGGAGTATTAACTGCATATGGAATTTCAGACATTCTTTCACACTTAAAGAAAAATAACATTTATCAGATCAGTGTATATAATATGGATGTTTTAACATGTATCGCACTAAAGACAAGTTAGATTAAAGATCGGAATTACACTCAGTTATTTCATCTTTTTATAGTGAGGCAATC
>VYZQ01034998.1:200-17751 GCA_013400655.1 Mystacornis crossleyi | reverse complement strand
ATCTTTTGATACACCAGAACAGAGGTTTCTATATCGTACATGCCAATGAAGACTGGATCATTACAAACTTTGAACACAACTTCGGATAATTTTATACTCAGTGAACATACCACATACTCTGCACTTTTCTTAACATTTTTGCTTTTTCTTTCAGACAAAAAAAACAAAAAGAAAGCAAAAAATCACAACTTAAGTATTAGGAAGATGCACATACACTTATCAGCTCAGCACATTGTCAGAAATCATACTAAAAAGGGAAAGAGTGACCTTCTGTAGTTAACCACATTTATCAGCAGGGAAATTCCTTCAGAGTTGTCAAAATATCTATCCTAGAATTGCTACTTCCTTCTTGACAAAAAAAAAAAAAGGCTAATTCAGATTTATCAGTCAGCCCAAATGAGGGATGGCACCGAGGAAAAAGTGAGTAACCAAAACACAAAGAACACTTGGGTCAGCACTGATAACCATTTATTTAGGAGCAAGCAAAATACACGCAGAAACACACCATTGCCTCCAACAACAATGTGAAAAAAAAAAACCCTCTGGTATCTCATAAGACTGTGATGTCACTGAGCAGAATACCAATAACGGAAAAAAACCCCTTACATCACTTACNATTTCTTTCTGATAGCTGCTCTTTTTTTAAGAAAAGCAACTGAATAATTTCACAAATTAATATCATTGTTGGCCAATTTTTTTTTAACTTAGATGAAAAACTGTCCTTATGCTTTCAAAAGCTTGAATAAAAATCTAAAAAACTCAACAAAATATTTTGGAAAATACATGATTTGAAGAAAAAAGCAAACCAATGATTTTGGGTATCCAGTAGTTTTTGTTCTTGGATTAAATGCTGCTAAACATCAAAAATAAATCTACTATTTTTAAAAATGTTTAGAAAGCTAAACCAGCTGAACACTTTGGAATAACTTTCTAATTTGTGTTAGAATTTAAGTATTAACTAAAAAAGTAAAATCTTGACCATCCTACTTTTAAAGTCTTGAAGAATATTTATTTTGACTAAGAATTTGCTTTTCAGTTGTATCCAGGTGATTCAGGAGCTGGGGAAATAGGCCCACATGACAGGTTCAAAAGTATCTGAGAGATTTAGGAAGATGAGCACGGCCTATTGTAACTAATGACTGCCATTCTAAAAATCCCACTCCATCTCCCAAGCTTTATTTATATGTTAAATTGCTGGTGATTAAAAAAATGCTATTTATAGAAATCTAAAGGAAGGAAAGTGCAAAATACTGCAGAAACACCCCATTGCCTCCAACAACAATGTGAAAAAAAAAAACCCTCTGGTATCTCATAAGACTGTGATGTCACTGAGCAGAATACCAATAACACTCTCAAAGTATTTAAAAGGCAAACATGAATCTGAACTAAACACAGGTGCAGCACTACACTACACAGGGAACAGCCTGTGGTTGCTTTTGGGCATTTCACGACTTATGTTATATGACTGACTGAAACAGACGGATGGTGGGGTCCTGGAAGCTCATCACAGAATTCCCCATGAACCAACCAAAATACCAGCCAGAAAGATCAGTCACTGCATGCAGGTAAGCCTTTGCCTAATCCATAAAGCCAGAAACAAAGTGGAAAAGTTCCCTGCAGGTACAGGCCTCACCTGTGACAACCCTCCCCATGGCAGCACTCCTAGGAGCAAAAAGGACATACAACAGCCCTGAAACAAGGCTTTTTTTTCTTTGGGGGAGACAAGAGAAAATCTCACAAGCAAAAGCCTGCTTGCTCACAGAAGACAATAAGCTGATTTGGGAGCCACTACCTGGTAGATGCATTTGGGAAGGAAGCTGGGCAGACCCAGGCACAGTGAACCTGATAAATGTGGACATGTCCTTAAGAGGGTTGACACGGCAACATCTCTTCATTTAATAACTTGCTTCTGACAAACTGATTGCTAAATCAACCAGGTAAAGCAGTGTGCAAATTATAATTGAAAATGAGTGCAGTTGTTCTAGCTGATGCAAGACATGCAAAAATAATAACAAATCTTTTTGAATGTATCAGGACTGGGAAGTTTGCCAGAATCTGCAGAACTAATTGACGATCAGGAAAAAACAGGAGCACAGAGAGAAGAAAATGTCACTGCAGAGAGGCCAAATGAGTTCTTTGCATTGATTCATGCCCACACTGGAAGCAACTGGGAGATCTCAATGCCACAGCGTTCTTCAGGGAAGGCTCATCAGAGCATCTATCCAAAACTGAAGCAATCACAAACAACTTTAAGGAAAAAACTGACAAGACAAAGAGTAACCGATCAGCAGGACTGGGTAATCATCCAACAGTTCTAAAAGAACTAATTAATTAAATCGCTTAATTACTAATAGCACTATGCAACCTCCTAAAACTGTAATAAACATGAAAAGATTCCAAGTGAGAATCAAGTCTGGTGTCTGGACCGGATAAATTAGTAGAGACTAAAAAGAAAGAACAAAAAAATGAGCTGACAGCCACATACAATCAGCTTTAAGACTTCTAACTTCTGACTTACTCAGTTACTGAGTTCTTTGAAGGGATTAACAAACACACACAAAAAAGACCCATCTGATATCACCCATGTGACTCCCCAGGAGACTTTTAACAAAGTCACTCACCAAAATCCTAGTGAAACGAAGGAGTCATGCTGTAAGGGGGAATGTCTTGGTATACATAAATGACTAGAGGATGTAAAACAGAGTAAATTAACAGTTCCTGCAACGGTGGAAGATGACCAGTGGAATTCCCAAGGTTTTGTGCTGGGATCTCCTGCATTCAGTTTGTCCATTACACAGAAAATGGACAACAGCAGTGATACGGAAGAATGTACTGATTTCACTACGATATTCATTGTACCAAAGATGAAGGCTGACTGAAGAGCAGCAAAAGAATTGTAGTCAGTTGGTAATAAAATAGCAGATGAAATTTAAATGCATGAATTTAAACATGAAAAGATACGTGGAAAAGAACAGAGCAAACATACTGTCATGTATAAAATTACAGCCTTTTAACCAACCATAACCACCTACTGAACAATCTTGGGAGTTAATGACAGAGTTTAATGATCACAGGTCAAAAAAGCAAATAAAGGATTGGGAATTATTAGGAAATATATTTATGCAGGCATGCAAATCCACGATATGGCCACAATTTAAGTGCTGTGTTCTGGTTTCCCTCTCTCAAAAAATGAGATGGGAATCAGGATTGGAAAATGATCTGAGAAAAGCAACATGGATACACCATGGCATAGAACAGTCTATCAGAAAGGGCTAAGCAAGAACTTCAGCATGGAAAAGAGGTAACTCCAAGAGGGTAGGATAAACATCTAGAACATCAAGGGAGGCGTGAAATGAACAATGGGCTTCACCACATTTGCAATACAAAAACCAGAAGGCATCAAATAAAGACAGCAAAGGCCAAATTCAAAATAATTGAAAGGAATTACTTGCTATGCAACTCCTTGTCAATGGATCTTTAACATGTTAGAAGTTTACAGGGGATAAAAGAGAGACTGTAGAATTTCACAGAAAAGAAGTTAACTGAGGTTTATTTCATACACAGCTGGCTGAGGGTGTTTCCTAGCTGTAAAGAGCTGGAGGTTTGGTAAGTATGCACAGGAAGTATCTTACATGCCTTCTCCATTTTTACTGTTTTCTAGACACCTGAATCTCACCAGTGCCAAGTATGAAAAATAACCTGGATGAACTGTTCCTGTGATCCAACGTAATTATTACTTTGCTGAATAGGCAATTACTGCATCCAGTGATGTCAGATTCTTAAACAAATGCTTCCCAATTTAAAAAGTAAGCTACACTAAAGTGTAAGGGGACCTTTCTATACAACAGGCATAAGATTGCTTCTATACAAATTTTAGTATTACACCCCGTGTTTGTGCACTTGGGACTGAAAATAGACTCCTAACTGATAAAACATTACACGGAAGCTGGCAGGGCCCCAAAATGCCACCTAAGCTCAGGTAGTGCCTGACTTATTGACAGAAGCTACTGTCCTATTTAGGCAATGTCCCTGTTCCAAAAGCATGGCCTCCTTGTGACCTATGACATTAACCACAGCCCAAGAAAGTCACTCTTTATCTGGAAAGCTTAGCGATGATAATGATGTGGGAAAGCAGAACAGAACCCTGCTACAAGATTTCTTGAGATTGGGCAAAAGTCTACAATGCTGACTAGAAACAGGATCATGCAAAGCTTATCCTGCAAGACAGAGGCTCTACACAAACACTTCTGACAGTTTTGACAGCATGTGGCAATCACCAAGGATTTTTTTGTTACTCCACACAAGTAAGTTCCAAAGCCAGCCACGAACACATACTTCAGACGTGTGTACAAGCACACTTGACTTCCCCAGTCCTACCCGGAAGATTCAGCTTTTCCAGTCTTCTGTGTTCCCCACCTAAGATTATGACACAGGGTATTATCAAGTCTTGCCAACTCAATTTGCCCAAAAGTCTTTCTCATAGAGTTGAATCATTGCTTTTCCATTCCTTCAGACTCTTTCACCCAAGAGAGAAAATGAGCTGAGAAAAAAAGGGAAAAGAGCTGTAAGTGCAGTGTGAAGAGAAGAGCAGAGACTATTTGGGTTGCAACTGTGGAATTCAATGTGTGGTGTGGGTGCAAGTCATTAATCCTACTTCTAGTGCTCATGTTTTTACTTTCACAGTATTTAATACTTATCTTCAAAGTCACAGTTATGATAGCCCTTGAGAAAGTCTGAATGCTGGTTTTCTTCCATTTTTCCCCTGTAAATTTCTAGCTGCTATGACTGCCAGTAAAAAACCTGATCTCACAAACTTTGCAACCTGAAAACTCAGAAAAAACCACACACATATACACACTTTCTCTTTTCATATCAGTTTTTAGTCCTGAAGATTTTTAATGCTTTAATAATGATGGTTTTTCCTTCTCTTTGCTTCTTCCCACAGCAGACAATTCTACTCACACTGCTGTTACTTCACTTCTTTTCAACACACAGCAACTCATGCTGTAACTCACTAGCTGTCAGCATTTTAAAACAAAGATTAGCAGTGCCAACTGCACCTCAGGAAAAACATTTGCACTCCTCACAGCTCAAGTGTTTATTATATAGTACAGAAAAAGTGGTACCTAACATTATCTATGTTCTTCTTTTTGTTTCTGCAGGGCTTCACTAAGCTGACAACTGACAACTGCATGCCTGTTTCAAAACTGCAGTAGGAAATAATTATTCTGAAAACATTGCATATATAATCAATACAATGTAATAGCTAAGTTTTTTTAATAAACAAGCTATTTCTTTACTCATTTGTATTTTGATAAAACAACTGACAATTTAACACAAAATGCAATGCTAACCTTGTGAAGAAAGATGTATTTTAGGACCACTTAATAGATAAATGAGAAGCTGAATTCTGAATACTACATAATAACAAACAATTTGAGTTATATATGAGTCTACAATTCATTATGACACAAAGCTATTCTCTCAGGAACCCAGGAAAGCTACCTTTAAAATGACAGAATAGGTTTAGGAGAAAGGTATTACTTAATAAAGATCCTTACTCTTGGTTCCATAATTTGTTGAGTTTTTAATACAGTAGTCACAAGGAAGAACAACTATAAACCTAAGAAAATATCATGCCTTTGACATTTCTCATGCAATTTACATAGTATTTATGTAGTATTTTACTAAAGTGTCTTTGAAGACTAAACTATGCAAGAGCAGCCTGAACCTAGAAATACTCAGGTATGCTACAGAAGTGTTAATCAGTAGACATTCAGAAGAAAAGAAACAACTTAATCTTTGTTCCTCTTCTATATGTATTATCACAGAAAACAGGGGTGCCGGTGAACAGGAAAGGAACAAATTATTTTTGCATTTGGCAGGAGAAAGAGTATTTTTCAGCATAGCCAATCTAGTTACCCTCATTAACTCCCTTCAATGATAGCAGCACAAAAGACCTCCTTCCAAAAAAATCTCCAAGAATTAATAACCCTGGGATAAATTGTATAGGATAACTAAATCATCTCAAACTAGTTTAGATGCTGATGGACCAGCCAAGAAAGTTCCTTACTTTTAAGAATGATCTTAATGTAATGTAATATTCTATGTTTTGAAACCTTGGTCCACCTTTGAACATCCATGCTTTAGATAAAAATTACTTTCTTCTTAAAACTTACCTGGCAATAGAGCTGAGTAATTGCCCTACACAGGGCACTCCACTCTTACCACTGCATCAATCTCTACGGCTGGGATCCTGCACCAAACTCTGAGAACCTGGTCCTCCAGTAAATGTAAGGAAGATCACTACCACACAGCAGGACAATAGAGCAACACCCTTGGAGTTCTAATAAAGTTGGCAGCAATTATACTCAGGATTTTACTTCATGATATGAGGCATTTTGACTAAGTCCAAACATTTATTTCTACATGAACTCCATGCCTGGAATACTGCATTTGGGATGTAGTACTCCAGGTATGCGATTTTCTCTGGTAAGGGAGAGATACATTTTGGTATCTTACGTAGTTAGAGAGTGCAGGAAGATCACTGAGGGTAAAAAGATAATGGTATGGAAGTTATAGGGAAAAATACAGTTGTACTCCCTGGATGAAACACGGTCAGCACATCTGACCTCCCACACACACTGCAGTCTAAGGGGAACTCAGCAGAGGGTGGAGCGGAGTGGAGACACCATGGCCAGGCACTGTGTTGAAACCCTTGCAGAGGAGGTAACTCAGTGGTACTTTTTAGTTGATAAGCCCCAAAGCAGCTGAAAACCAAGGGAGATAAAGGAAAATGTCCTGCTCTTGAATCAGCAACTGTTAAGAAATCACTCTCCTCGGACTAACCCGTGTCCCCATCTCAAGGTTATCTTTGGTACTACCCTGAGATATCCACCCCCTAGTACAACCACCCCTCACTGAGTAAGATGTATGACCAAAGTCACTCAAGCTCCACCTAAACATAAAGAAATAGTATGAAAAAGAGTTAAGAATGGGGAGAAATGGGGGGCGACTCTACTGTAATTTCTGGGATCAGCTGACAGGAACCTGTCTTCTCCCCCATAGGGACACCTGCTGTGGAAGAACTGTGATCTCTACATGCTGAATTATTGTTTCAGGCCAGCTTTTACTGGGGATTAGAGCTTGTTAGTACATGGATTTAAATTAGTGTATTGCTTTGAATATATTTTTGCAGTCAGGTACTATCACTGGCAAGTCTCAAACCTTAACCTGTCAGAATTCTATTAATAAAGAGTGTTATTCTGCAAACTGTTAATGCGAGTCCTTCAAGGGCACTTCAAGAGCCCACAGTGGGTAAAGGGGGAGACCTAAGTGGAGTTTTCTCCGTTTGGTGTGTGACCCTAAATAAGTCAGTGGAACTGCCCTCAGATCCAGTGGGATTGCTTCGTGAAGGGTCCCATAATGGGACACTGACAGACTGGTCAGGCACAAGGGTCACAGCTTTCCTGGGGCTCTCACAAACTAATCAAACACAAAGGGTTTGAGTAAATCGCCCCTTTTCACATGACAGCAGGGGACATATTTTCCTCTGCTTCAACACTGCTTAGCTCTAGAAAAGTCACACTTCTTTTGCAGGTGAGGAGGACAGGAAAAAAGTCCAACAATTTCCTACTGTTAAATATTCAAATAACTTGTTGCTTCAAAAAGTATTTCTTAAAACCAAGAAAGAAATTAGGTACTCAAAGGACTTTCTACATATGCAACGGATAGACAAGTTAATCAATTGTCCTCTGTATTGCTTTGAATTTTTAATCTGAATTATTTCATTACAATTATTTACTACTTAGAAATGCTGTCAACCATTTAAAATTTCTATTTGGCAAATGCATGAAAGTAGGTCACTGAAAACAAGCTTATACACAATAATACACAGACGCATCAGAGGATTAATATATAAAAATCAAGAGATGAAAAACTGACCTGCTGCTTCTGGTGTTTGTTTAGTAGGGCTAAAAATAAGATGTAACATCTGGAGCAGTCTGCTAAAGCTGTACAGAAGTCATTGTAGGAAGATAGTTTGCTACAAAGAGAAAAAATAAAATATAAATGAATAAAAGGACTTTTTCCCCAAAACGTTTTTAAAAAGTCACATTTGACTCTCAGAGCTGTATTTTCCAACAAATGAGGTGAATGCCAATATTCTGTCTTCTAGCAGAGGCATGTGCAGTTACGTAAGAGCACAACCGAAGTGTAGCTATCTTTGCCACAGTGAATTATGGGAAGAAGCAAACATAAGGAGCTTCCCAAGCTGCCTGCCATATGGGCACAGCATGCTAACACCAGCACTTCCCAGTGCTAAACGGGAGAACTGGAATTTCAGGATGATGTGGGAAGTCAGATGAGAGGAAATAAGCGGTCCCGTCCTAGCGCACATCCAGTAGAGCCCAGCAACAGCACTAAGACAATACATCTCTCACCAGAAATACAGCGAACGTGCCTCCTTGCAGGCAGGATTTTATCTCTGCACACTCCCTAACAGCAGCTCCAGTCCTACACTGCTCACCTTGACCATTCTCAAAACAGGGACCAGGACAGGCTTTGGTCACACCAGAAAAATGCAATATCAGAACAAGGCAGGATAGCATCTTGTCATATAGTCAGAACCAGAAAAGATCTGTTTTGATGTGCAATTACAACCAGTTACAGGAAGATTTAAACTTAGAGAAATTAATAACCTGAATAGATTGAACGTATTCTCTACAAAGAAACTGTCTAGAACTGATTGAGAGGAAAGAGTAATCATTCTGTGTTACTAGAAGACAAAACAAAATCCAAATCTGAGCTCTGTACTCCATAGTATATATATTTTTTTGTGACTGTAATTTCCAGAAAGCTAATTAAATTGATTTTATGGCTAATTTGTATTCTTGGAGCATGTAGCTCTAAACTTCAGGTAAAAAATTGAAGCACTAGGAAATTTCAAGTAAGATAAATTATTTTTTCTCCATACTGAATTCTAGATCAAGTAAATGTCCTTATCAGAATTACTGTGTAAGTATCAATTACACTTAATTACAACCCATTATCCCATTTTTCATGGCATTTTCTAAATAAAAGAAATGCCCCCTCCTCAGAAGTAAATATGCTCAAACTGCTGTAATCATTGTTAGAGCTCATTTTTAGGAACAAAGCTAAAGCAGAAGTGAACAAGGTAGCATGGAACTGGGGAAGCCGTTCACATGCTTTACAGGTCGCACAAACAGCAAAGGAGCAGATTTGCCTGTTTTTAGCTGTGGGGAGGGAGGAATGCCAGCCCCTTATGGAGCCGCTGTTCAAAGCACAACCAAGTCTCACCCAGAAAGGAGAATGCAATGGATAAGATGGAGAGGCTGAACAGGAAGAGAAGTCCGTAACAGAAATCTCAAGGAATGTGGAGTCACAGGCAAGATGACTCAATACAATAACAAAGCAGCAACGGCAAATGCTTCACCCAGCACATCGTTCATAGACTGTGTTTATAATCCAACTACTCCTGAAATTACCAACAGCCGATTTCACAACTTCTTCGAAATCCTTACATTGTTTGCAAGTCCCTTTAGCACTGAATATTGCAAGCTGATGCTTGGTAAGATAATGCAAGCTGATGCTGGAAGACTTTTGACTGAGAAACTTTTCAGACTACAAAATGATCTTTTTGGTGACTCACTCATACTGATCTCCCTCTGAAAAGCACAACCTGGGAAGCAGCCGCTGGGTGCTCATAAAACTGAGATTCTTTCAGCACTTCCATCTGCACGCTCAAGCCCTGATCCCAGACATTAATCTCCTCAAACACTCTGTAACAGCTCAAAACAATGAACACTGGTCACATTTTCTCTCTTCTGTATTTCATTTCACAATACACAGTCCCTTGTGTAATTTCTCTCATTAATTTTTTTAGAACATGGCCTAAACCAGGATTAATAAATGCCTAATAATTTAGACAACTTTAAAATACAAGAAATGGTACTTTAAAAAACTCAAGCAGAATCTGTGGGATCAAAGAATGATGAAATACAACAAAATATTTTTTTAATAAATAAAACAGGGATGATGAATCCAAGTTTGTACGGCTACAATTAAACAATTCTGTAAATATTAATAAAGACACAATTAGCATCGATATCATCAGAAGCTACACGGAGCTTTTGTTAAAAAGGAGTTCAATATAAATCTTTCACTCTTAGTGCTTGATCCCGCTTCCTTTAGAGTCTCCCCAGCAGGCCGAGGGACCTGCCTGCAGGCCGAACTGTGAGCATACGCACCTGAGGATGCTGACGATGCAGGTGCACACGTCCTTGTCGCCGCCGCGCTGCTCCAGCGCCACGCAGAGCTCGGGGACGGCACCGCTGCAGCTGAGGCGGCGCCGCGCCGCGGGGCAGTCGGCCAGGGTCCGCAGAGTGCCTGCCAGCTGCACAGGGGCATGGAAACGCCTATTAACTCACAGCACAATGCACTGGGGTGAAAACGCAGCCAACCTCAGGTCTCATTTATAGCACCTAAGGCAGGCTGCGTGCGCCGTTAGCGTTCTGCAGGTATGCAGAAATCGATAAATAACAACAGGAAACGTGTAGGCAGCAAGCTGGTGTATTTCGGGTAACTGTTTGAAAAGGAAAGATTGATACTGGTCTTTTCCTGCATGTAACCTCCTCCTGTGAGGGACACATGATCTTTCATATGTTTTTAAATCTTGCACATATACAGCCATGCACCAATTGGAAATTAGGTGAATTGCTGTGGACAATTGAACTAATTTTTTGCGTAATTCTTCAATAAATCTTAGTTTTGCAAATTTATATTTAAGCCTTGAAAATGCTGACATATGTTTTGATGATACCTGTAAACTGCAAGCTAAAATGAATTTATTTTAAAATACAATCACATTTATTCCAATTTAAAATTAAAAATTAATCAAGATCAAGAGAAATCCACTGTTTGAACAACACAAAAACGAAAAGCTTAAGTGCTCAAGTCTATTTGGAGAAACCAAAATATTTTCAGATGATACTGTTCTATTTCAAGGAGCTTAAACCATAAAAAAATCTAACACTTGTAGATACACAAAATGAATCAGCTATTGCATATTTTGAAATATTCTGGTTCTCTTCCAAGGTAAGAGTATTCAAATGACAAGGTCAGACACGCAATGACATGTAAGTTAATTTTGATTTAATCCAGAACTTACTATAAAATGAATGTGAAGTCATTCAATCTTATGTGAACATGGGAATTCTTCAAATTTTTCTTATTCAGAGTGAAGTCATTAACTTCGATTTGGTTTTGAATGTAGTTTGATAAGGCACAAAAACTCTATGTTCAAATTGCTTCTTAGCACAAAGAACTCTGGAAATTAAGCATTTTATCACTAAATTGGACTGCTTATCCAGTGACATGTAACTGCTAATTTTAAAGAAAAACTCTTGACAAAAAGCAGTTTAAGATGTTGAGTTTGAGCTTCTGCACATAGGACTCTATGGATATTCTGTCCATTCTCCAGCAGCTTTCAAATCTGCTGTCCTACTTCAACAAACCTGACAGCAGAGTACAAATCTTCAGCAACCCCATGACGTTGTGTAATGCAGTAACAGGAGATGCAATGTGACAAAATGGAGAAGCAAGGCATAGAGGGGAAAAAATAGGTGATAATGTGACATGTGAATGGATTTAACTTCAGCACTAAACATGGAATCTGTACTATATGCATAATACAGAGAATCTGAACCTACAGAAGCCATTTGCTTGATATCAATCATATTTT
Source organism: Mystacornis crossleyi (assembly GCA_013400655.1). Classification (NCBI taxonomy): domain Eukaryota; kingdom Metazoa; phylum Chordata; class Aves; order Passeriformes; family Timaliidae; genus Mystacornis; species Mystacornis crossleyi. The sequence continues at coordinate 5,990 of VYZQ01034998.1, read as the reverse complement.
AAGAAGACACCTGGAGTTTTTTATCATTTTAAATTAACAACTGCAAAAAAAATTTCCAGATGCACATTCCTTCTCAAGTCATGGTGCTTCAAAAAACAACACAATACTGGAGATATATTTTAATAAATATAATCTGACCAAATATTTTGCTTTTCAAAAGTTTTGGTAGAAAAATTCCTGTCACATGGAGTAGAGACAGAAGACCGCAGTCAGTGCTTACATACAAGATGTTCACAGTCAGCCTAGGATGGTATTTGCTGAATTCTAGTTAAGCTTCAATAGAGAAAATAAAGGAAATGAAGAATAAACCACATACTAAAAATGTTGTTCAAACCCAGACAAGAGCTTTCACTGCAGCAAAGAGACTTATGTGTTGGATAATGGGGAAAAAAAATTATCAACAGACGATGGTGCAAAGGTCTCCAAAAAGAGAGTAAAATTTTTCCATGCCTGATAGAGTTAGACGGTTCAAAATCCTCAAACAGTAAATTCTATCAAGAACCACCCTCAGACAAAGACAGGTTAGAAAGAAAAAGCAATGCAAAATAACATATACACTTAAATGTACAAGACAACAGCATTCAGCAGTTCATATAAGCATATATCCACAAAACACAGTTAATGTGGAACTCAGATTTGAAGAGTACAATTTAAAAAATAGTAGAAGCTAGCCAAACAGCAGCTGAATTCTAGAGATACTGTGATTGCTTCAAGCAGACCCTATGTTTCAGGGAGAAATGCATAACAATTGTCTTTAGCAATCCCCACCAGTCCTAATCTTTATGTTGCCATGTAAAAGATCAAAAGCAGCCAAACAGAAAATTTAACTGCTGACAAATGCTATTTTTAAAGAAGAAGACATTTAAGAGCTTTTCAATTAAGGAACGTGAAGTACTTGTTAAGTCTTGTCAGCGACTCTTCAAAAATCCTGGGTTTTGAATAAGCATTACCGTATTTTGTATAAATATTATCAGACTGTTAGGTTAAACAACAAAATAACCAAAGATGACCCTGGTTCAATGTCCTCTGCTAAGGAAAAAAGTAATTATTACAAACATTTTTATTCTTGTTTTGTAGGACTTCTGCATAAAATCCACTGCAGAAGAATGAAGAAATCAGATAGGGACTTTATTCCCACAAAAAGGATCTAGCAAGATTATGTGTAACACTGCCATCTGGTGATTGTGCAATTATACAGTTAAACAATGAAGAGTTGGTCCCAACTGCATGGGATACTTCAGTTACCAAGGTTAGGAGATAGCAGAGCTTCCTTCAGAGACCACTGTGACTATTTAAAGTGGTTTTGCCCTCCAATATAATTTGCTTTCTATAACTGAAGATGTGATTTCTGTATGTCACTGGCTATTTGATCTGTTGCTACAAGATACAGTATGCTACAAAAACTTTATTCTGAAGACATCAATCACAGAAGAAACTTTCTTCAATCATCCCTGGAAACAGAACCACTCCTTCATCCGTCTATGATGACTGATCAATTAACTCACATGGAAGAAGTAGCGCACACAGACTTGTTGAAGGAACTGGTATGAGAAAGTCACACGGGAATTCCATAGCAGTAGGAACCACTACTTTTCTCACAAGAGGAAGAAAAGCGAAGTATCTGTACTACTACAGAAGAGAACACAAACATGTGAAAGAGCAATCTCAGTAAGGGACAGCTTTCAGTATTGACTTCTCCACAAAACACCCAAGAACTTCTTAGAAACAGCCAGTCTATTCAAATGGTACAAAGTAGTTTTGCTACACTTCCATTTGTACTGAAAAGAGCAGAGATATGAGAGAGTTTTTTAAAGAAAGCATAAAGTGTAACATTTTTCCTTTCATACATGTGCAAACTAAACCTTTGATGAAACAAAACTAAATTAATCCAGAGGCAAATAATGGAAGAAAAACATTCCTGGAAAGTTGTGGGGAAGTTCAGACAGCTAGTCAAAATCCTGGAAATAAACTGATTCATTAGTTTTATTACTAAGACCAAAAAACCCAGACAAAAATCATCAATAGTAATGTGATGATGTAAGCTATCTGTTTTCTTGTATAATTTCAAGAAGTATAAAATCCCTTGCTTGTAAATTAGTAGAGAATTAAAGAAATCTGGCATAATTAGCAAACAAACCTAGTGCAAACACTACGTCAGAAAATTATCCATTATATTTCCTATGAAGTCCCCGAAAGTTTACAATTAAACCATTCGCTAATCGTTACATCAGTAACTTCCAAACAAATGCCAGGAATCTACCTGGAAAATCCTAAACACAACACCCCCCCACCAGTGTTTCTAAAACACTAGGGTTGAAACAGTTTTAGGGCCAAGGATTAGTTTTCAGAGCCACCACTTACCAAGGTGCTTTGTATGTGAAAATAGTTTTGAGTCTGCTGCCTTCAAAAGACTCCAAAGTGTTTGCTTTTGCCACTACTTTTTCCTTATATTACAGCTCTTCAAAAACACTTTGTCAAAGAAACACAACTGTATTTTCCTACACGTTTTTAAAATGCATTATTCTTGTAATAAAAGGCTTTCTATAATCTCCTAGAGCATTGCAGAACCAGTTTGTATTTATTATTTCAGTTCCAAGAATTTCGATAGAGAACACATTTTTATCTGTTTTCTACAGGATCCAGAACATTGTCAGCCCAATAAAGTAGTAATGAGAAACCGGTTTATTAGGTACCTAAAAATACTTCTATTAACTTCAGAATTTCTAAAGCCTTGAAAATTGACTACACACAAACATCTATGGTAATTAAATTTAGGTCCTGAACAATTTCATTAAACTTCTTAAAAAGAAGTCTATTGAAATATAGGTACAACTCTGTCAGTGGCACACAGGGGTAGCTTATCTCCTCTAATTAAATTTTTCATTTGCCCTTGAAGTACATACTTTTAGAAATAAAAGTAAATGCTAACCTGGACTAATAAGTGGCCCAAGCTGGAAAAATGTGTGTCATGTTCTTTTATGTTATTAATCTGCTTCATTAATTGCAGCAACATTTCAACAGCTCCTTTGTTGACCATTTCATAAAGGAGTACTGCATTTCCAGACATGAATTTTATAGCTCCCATGCAATAGACGAGAGCTTCATTGTTATTTTGTAGATCTTCATTCCTCAGAACCTCCAACAAACAATCTAAAAGGAAAACCAGTATTCAGAAAGTCTAATATTAAAATTTACATTTGATACAGTCCAGTCATTAAAGAGATTAACAATTAGAAAACACCCTCAGATTGAACTCTTACATTTCTAATAAGTGGGCTAGAAAAATTGGATATTTGGACTGAAACCAAGAAACAATTATTGATGAATAAGAGAATGGCCCTGACTTTTGTTCTCCTAGGCTTTAAGAACCAGTGTAAGCTGTAAACACATAGTAGCAATCACAGAAATCCTCGGTCGAGATTTGCAAAGTGACTGTGTGTGCCTGGAATTTTGTGTACTAATTCCCACTACTTCCTTAAAAATCAAATATCTTAAAGCATCTCAAATGGAGCACTAAAAGGCACAGAGGCCTAATTCAACTCTCACATTTGAAATCTGTTTGTAGATTTACTTTTTAGATTTACTTTTTATGTCAGTAAAGTTGACATCAAAATTTACAGTTAACACAAGCCCAATATATCTTTTGCAGTCAAACTGTGAAATTCTGAATTCAGTGGGGGTATCTTTAACAAATGAGTAATCCTAACCAACTTTATACTTTTGAATTTCTAGTCACCGATTCAGAGATATTTATTTCTGCTTCCTACGTTCCATTCAGTTCCAGTTGAATAAAAACATTTTCCTACATCATTAAACTGAAGAGATTTAAAAAATTTTTTTCTGTCTCAACTGAAGGTGAAAGTCTCTTCAAGTATATATGTATATGAATGAAGTACACACACTCTAGGCTCTTGTCCAAACTCTCACCCTCACCAATTAAATCAGTTGGGTTGTGGCAATGTGAGAAATCAGTTTCAGGTTCCTGCTCTGCTTAGTATCAGACAGGGTCTTGAACAGTACTTGTCTACTCTGGGATGAAGGACTAACTTACTTCTACTACTGGAGCTGCTGCGCTGCGCACAAACAGTACACAGGGACAGAGGAGGAAAAAGAAACTGAATCTGTAACCCAGTGGCTGCAACAGGGATCTGGGCAATTATGATGGTAAGTCAGGGTCATGTCTTCTGCCCGGACAAGGTGGGTCCAAAATATAAAGAGTGAATAAACAAATAAAATGGCCCCTACCAAGAAAGTTCCTTCCTCCACTACTCTTTGAAATACAGGGAAAGAAGATCAAGAGAAAGCCAAATGAATGAGGATGGAAATGAGAGCAAAATGTGACTTGTTCAAATGCCGTGTATGATGCTGATCTCTACAAAACTGTACTTTCAGTATCCAAAGTCAACTGAGCAACCTCAGGTGTTCTGTTTCCTGTGAGTCCTTTCCTTACTACTTGAAAGGCTTGTCTTTATTTCTGACAACAAACGTGTACTAAACTTCAAGTCCATGAATACTCTCATTTGTTTAAGCAAATATACAAATATGCCTTAATCTATACACATGCAATAATTGCTTGTAAGATCGAAGCCAACATTAAGAAAACATACTGAAGTTTTAATGAAAGGACTGACTATCAATCAATACTGACTATCATTCACACACTGTCATTTTCTTCATATTTCTCATATGTGCAAGGGGGAGGGTGTGCATGACACAAATACTGTTACAATAACAAAAGACATCTTAGAGCCATTGCTGACAGTTCTTCAAAACCATTGGCTCAAAATGCAGCAGCAACTATAAAACATATAAAAAAGCCAATGATTCTTCCCAAGATCCTCCCTGATGATGGCCAACACCACAGTCAGCATTATTTCGTTCCTATAAAATTTGGTGCAGACACAGCTTGAATTCTGCATTTTTGTTCCATAAATCTCAAGAAGGATCCACTGGAGTTTGAGAAGGTACAGAGAGGGACTTAAATAACAACTGAATGACACAATATCCGTTCAAAGAGCTAAAAGGCTGAGATGCCTCAGTCTTGAAAAGAAGACAGATATATGTGATAAGACAGCATTTTAAAAAATCATGAAGGTGAAATGTAAGCTGACTGTACAAACTTACAAATCCTGCAAAACTACAAGCAGGGGATAAAGGAGAACACATGGATTTAAAACAGGACACAGAGAATTTCTGGAACTTGTTCTATGACATCACAGAGGCAGACAGAATCAGAAAATCCAAAAAGGAATTAGGCGAATTAATGAACAGAAGACACATTAACAGAAACTAAAAAGGGATTAGGCAGGGAGGCACCATCCAGTGTCCCTAATAGAATAGAACAGTTCTGGATGCTGGAGTAGTGCTGGGCAAACAGATCACAGAAAACACATAGGCTCCCATGCTCCCCCTAAACAGCATTCCCCGTCCCCATCGTTACTTGGACACAGAATACTGGACTAGACCAACCATTAGTTTGGCCTAGGCAGGCAATTTTTAGTCTTAGTTAACTTAGTCTGTGACTAAGTTAACTCTGAAAATGCTTTTTCAAAGATGAACACTTTAACTGTTGAATTTCAACATCTAACTTACAGACAAGAACAGAATACATACCCAATAATGTATCATTTTGAACGATGAAATCATTTTCTTTGTTCCGACAAATTTTAAATGCTAGCTTGCAAACACTAAGAAGATTTCTTCCATTTACTTTCATCTGCAAAGAAAGTAAAAGACATAAAATCACAACTAAAATATACATGCAAAAATGCACCATAACATTCTACAAGT
>VYZQ01034996.1:86525-96733 GCA_013400655.1 Mystacornis crossleyi | reverse complement strand
TTTTTCTGTTGCAGGAAATGTGGCTTGTCTTGTTTTCACATGATATCAAGTGTGCATTTCCTTTAATGAGAAAAACATTTATTAATGATCTTTGAATTAGCCAGAGCCTCTGCAAGTAAAAGTACAGCTTCATATCATCACAAGGCTGGTAAAAGAACCTTTCTTTGAAAAATGCAAACACAAAGGAAATACAAAGAGATGCCTGTAAATTGTCTAAAATTACAAGCAAGCAACTTTTACCTGCCTACTTTTTAGTCCATTCCCAAATGCATGATGGTCATCCCATGAGCTCCCTGAATGCTGATCACCAGTCACACGCCCTGACCTCTACACCCTGCACTGTACCATCATTAACGTTTCTACGCAAATCATCTTGATCTTAGGTGGCCACTCATCCCAAAATCACTGACCTGACAGAACGTGAGAATTGAAACTCACCTTGTTCAAGTAGCACAGAGCCCTTCATCTTCCAGCTGACACACATTGTCCCATAACTGCATCCTCCAAGAGACAATAGCCTATCTCCTGAGTCCATACATTTAGAGATGTAACTGCTGGATTGTCACTATGATGGGGCAGGGGGTATTGGAATTTGTGTTATTGATTGCTTAAGGCAACAGGCAGGACAATAATTCATAACAAGGTAGGGATAGTAAAAGTCATCACAAAATTCATTAGTTACCAGAGGTGGCTGAGTGTCAGAGCTGGTTGGAGTATTTTATTCTGTTTGTTATGGCAGATACGTAGCATGGAAAAGAAATGTCTTGAATATCTCACCTTGGGTGGCTTTTATTCAGAGCACCGTAGAGTGTTGTATTATGCAGACCACATTTCTAGCCAAATAATCATAACATGCTTGCTAGTATCAACAAAGCCCAAACTCATAGGCATAGAGATGTAAAAATCCCCAAAGAGGAAATATATTCCCGGTATGAAAATAGTAACTGACGCAGCTGGCACCTTTAAATTTGTAATACCTACATAATGCTTTACAGGAAAGTCTCCTCTGAGTGGGGAGCACTCCATCCAGTAGTGATGCCTGAGATTCAGGATTAGTTCTGCAGCTCATGAAACATTTTAGGAAAGTTGGTTTCCTATGAAACTAACTCTTCTCTTCCTCTTCTCTTCTCTTCTCTTCTCTTCTCTTCTCTTCTCTTCTCTTTTCTCTTCTCTTCTCTTCCTTATGCAATAGGAATTTCTGCCCCTAAAGTGTTTGCTGCTGTCTTCTCACTCTGGCCCCACTGGGGCACAGCTGGCCCAGCAGCCCATGGGCACAGCTGGCCAGCTGGCTGAGCTCTAGCTGCTTTTCCTTTCTCAGTAGCACAGATGTGTATCACCTCCTCACAGTCCAACTATTTTCATAAAACTTTAAACATGCAGACTGTAATGACTCTTAGACTGTCACCCCTCTGACAGTTTGGACTTAAAGTGGCCAAGGATTTAGTAAGGTAGGAGGAAAAAGAGTGGGAAGGTGTTAAGACAGACACTATGATCATGTAAGTTGCATCTCCTTCAGAAACCAGTTAGTAATTTCATAAGAGTGCTGTAAAAGGCACAGAAAATACTTTTCAGCCTCACCAAGACACCTACAGAGCTTGCTCTGCTCAAGTCACCAAAATGGAGACTGAGAGGTAACATGGTTATAGGTGAATAAGTGCTCTTCCAAGAGGAAAATAAAGATTTTTTTTTAAGTAGTAGAATAAACTGTAAAGAGACTCAATCATTTCAATACATAAAGACAGATAAATCTGAAAAAAAACCAAGCAGGTTAGAAATGAACTGAATAATTTCTGGCATGTGTGCACAGGTTTTGGTTTCAGCATCCCTCAGTGTCCTCAGATGAGGGACCATTGACTTTACCATAGGACATGACTTGGTCAGAGACAGAACACCAGGCTCAGTGTAAAGACTGTCTAAGTAATAAATGAGAGTCCAAATAACTGAAAATGCCATTTTTGATTATGGCATTCTTTTACTTTAAAAGTCATTGAGTAAAAAATTAAATGCCAAGTTAAATTTCTCTGAAATCAAGATATATAATGAAAGCGACTAAATGCAATTATAAGTACAAGGATTAGTTGTACACCACATTATTGAATTACAGTAATGTCTTCCTCCCTTCCTTCTTGCTGAAGTATTACTTACAAAGGTTCATAAAGTGATTAATGTATTAAAAGCTTAAAGTTTTGACCACATTAGCCCAAGAAAGGTTAGAGTGAACATTGCAACAATGTCCATATTAGAACATAAGTTTTCTGTTTTAACAAATCATGATGCTGCAGCTCACAAAAGCAATAAAACTGCAGTGCTTATAAATCACTCCATAAAAGAGAGATATTTTTTTCCATGATAGCAAGGCTAGGAATATTTCAGTCCCAAATGACTAAAACAATTCTTTGTTTAAATAGGAAGGAAGCTTGGGAAAAAAATCAAGGAAAGCTGGATATGCTGTGCTTAGAGGGAGAGCCTTATAAGTCACTAACGACAATGTGTTATTTTGAATGAGGAGAGGAAAGGGAAAACAGTGACATAGCAAAGAGATGTTTTAACAATAACACTTTGGAAGTCTCATGAATAGACTGCTGACCTTTACTGCAAAACACTGAGGCACAAGGCTTCTGCATTCATTTCACAAAAGTAAATAGTATCAAGGCATTGTTTCAACCAGTCAGAGCAAACATACATGAGGATTTGTGCTTTAGTGTTGTACTTCAGGCAAACATGAACAAACCCAAGAACAGAAAGAAGTGAAGCACAATGGAGAGAGTTTCATACAGACTCCCCCGATTCTTCTTACTTTAATTAACAGGTTTTCCATGTTATTTGAATGGTTATGGAAAGAGTTTTAGTTAATACTGCTTTCTGAATGTGGCTTGTGTGCTGTAGATTTCTCACAATAGGTCTATCCTACCTTGACATAGCACACAGTGTCTGTCTAGTGTGTGCTACACTAGATAAGGTGGGGAGCTGCACAGAGTAGAGCTGAATGGTACTTGCAGAAATAATGAGCTACATTTCCATGTGCCTGTCAACACCTCAGTCATCAGTACACTATCGCCATTGACCTGTCTAGCCAAGTGTCAGGTAGACAGAAAAGCTTCCCCTGCTGCTTTTTATATGCAGGCAGTATTAAACTGTGTAGTCTCAGGGACAACACAAAGATGCAAACCTTACAGGACAGACCACCACGTTACAAACAGTAGCTGTTCTACTTTTATGCAGCAGCCTCCTTGGCGGAAGTGTTACCAGCTTCCAGGAACTACAGGGTCTCACTGCTGTAAAAATGGGACAAAATGTGAAACAGGAACTGAACTCACAGCTTGTGTTCACTCACATCTGGTAGCCCACAAAACACACTCTGCTATAAGTTGTACGGTCTCCAGCCTTTAGCAAAGCTCTGACTGTTCAAGGTGTGAGAAGACAAAGCAAAAGGTGATATTTTTAATTAGCAATACAATTGTAGTCTACACATTCTGTGCTACTATGCCCTTTAAAATAAACAAGGGGCCATAAGGGAAGAGTTTGTGGAAAGCAGTGCATTTCTTTTAACTGTGGCTCAGAGGCAGTGCTGGCAAGCAGCAAAGCAATAGCATCCCTGCACATAGCATAGAAAGCTCATTGTAATGAGAGCACGAGTGACTCAGGGCACTGGAATGGGATATGGCACCTTTCACCTCCAGGTCACTGGTTTCCATCCATTTGCAGCTAGCTGGGACTAGAAGTTATTACCATCACAGGGGCATCCAGCGAAATGAATCAGTTGTCTCCATGCAGCCTGGAAGGGACAGCAGCCCAGACCCCACACACCAGCCCCACAGTTATTACCCTGGAATAACACGTACTGTTCTCCAGGCACCAGCCATGGCCATCCAATAATCACCCGAATGGCCTGAAGCTCTGAGGGCCACCACGCATACACTGCTGCCTTCTGTTTCACACAATAACAGGCATGTTCATCCCACTGAGAAAAAGACAAAGGCCTTCTTATGCCCCCTCTGTTCCGCACTTCTCTTTCCTTAGAAAGATCTGCAAGAAATGTTGTCTACATTTTTCTGTAGTTTTTCTACTTTCGCCAAGCCTAAGAACTGAAAAGTGACTGGCCATGCCACAAAAATCACGAGCATTAAAAAGCATATTCTATTTTCCATTGTTCAGTTCTCTTTTGATTTTTACATTTGGGTTCATATTTTTAACCTTCCTTCCTTCCTTCCTTCCTTCCTTCCCTCCTTCCTTCCTTCCTTCCTTCCTTCCTTCCTTTTTTCTTTCCTTCTTAAAGGAATTTTGAAATACTCATACAGACCCAGAAGCACAGACTTCAAGAAAATTTGTGATTATTTCTTCATAAAAAACTGGAGCTGACAACACTGTATGCTAGTGCTGATTTAACACACTAATACTCACATTCCATGCAGTGTAAATGTCAGTAACTGGCTTCCAGTGGAGCTCAGAGGAGGTTAGGAAGATGGAGAATCAACTATAACATGCTTGGTTCGGGGCCAGAGAGATGAATATTGGGTCTTTGTCTACTGCAAGTCTCAGAAAAAGGCCTGTAAAGAGATTAAGATTCTCTGGTACAAACTCAACACAGCTGTGGTCCCAGTTGCTTCTCCTCCCTTCCTGCAGAGGCAGTTTCTTTGCATTCCCTTAGAAAGCACAAAAGTCTCTTGATCATGTCACAGAAAATATTTCACAAGTTTTGTTTTTAACTCTGAAAGTTAATTTTCCCCTTTGTACCATTATCCACCCTACAAGAGGATTCATATATAAGATCATGGTGATATAAGAACACTGTGTCTTCAGAAGAGATTAATTTCTTCTTGTATTTTCACATATGCCCTTCAATTTATTTACCCATTACCTGTTTCCTCCATATCTCTGTGCTTCCTGTACCTCCAGGCTGCCCACTGCAGCTTCCCAGAGTTGCTGGCCACGGGCCAGGACCACAGCAACTGACTACATCAATCACTTCAGCAGCTTAATCACACCTTTCCTCTAGTTTCCCCCTTATATCAAGGAAATGGCCTGCAAATCTCACAGATGACACATTCAGGAATGAAAACCTAATCACTGCTCAGTCAAGCCGTGACAGGGCAGTGCTGAACCTTTCTAGTCAGCATCGCAGGGCGCTGCTCTGCAGAAATACACCAGGGTAGCAAACCCACTCCTGCTAATCTGGTCACGCAAGGTCCCATCTCAGGTGTCCTTCGAACTCAAGCCATGAAAGTTGTGCACTGAAATCTTTGTCTGATATCAAAGGGAGCAAAAACATGTTACCTCCCTTTTGACTCCAGAGACACACACCAGGCTGGAACTATAAAAATCTTTAGACGTTGGATGCTAGGAAAGCATGTCATAGTCTAAAATGCCTACACAGTGTTAAGCACTTAGATGTTTAGGTTCATAATATGCAGCACTTGTCAGTGAAAAACAGACTGGAAAGAGGAATGTGATTTTTTTCTGCCACCCTATAAGAGATGCCAGTGCAAAAGAAAGATTCCTCACAAAAAATCTATAGATACACTCAAATACCTGTTATCCTTCTACCTATGCATATTTTTACATTTTAGAACATGGCTCAAGGAGGAACAACTGCCACTCACATTTAAGCTCCCTCTACCACCAAGGCAAATGGCATTCAGAAGACTACCTGGTACTTCAGAAGATATATCTTAGCCACCATCTTCTGCACTCTGCTGGGTAAAGCAGAAGGAGAAAGACAGTACTTCATCCTTTTGAAACTGGGCAGGAATGTAAGATTCAAAGTATCAGAAAGAGAGCATATCAACAGCAAATCTGTAGCCACAACCAGCAAAGAACTGAGTGTTATGGGCTTTAGTGCAGGACTCACAGGACTCTGGGTGGATCTGCTGGTACTGACTGCAGGTGATAATGGAAATAAATATCTAAGGCATTATATGAATTTCTTTGGTAAATCACACTCACAGAGGTGTCTACGATTAAATTGAAGTCTTGTGTGTCTGAGCCTCAGTCAGGAATAGGCCTTGTATTTATCACTATATTACACAAAGCGTGCATTAGTGGATGTTTATGTGCTCTCTAGAGGCTTGAACAAGCATTTGAACCAAAATTGCTAGGATTTTGCAGTCCAGTATCCTCTTCAAAATAATTATTTCAGGGTGACCAAACCTGAATACTTTTTTCCTGACTTTCTAATAAATGGAAATAACTAGATTTCCAGCTGACTTAGGTAATGCTCAAAAATTTCAGGTATTGTCAATGACATTCTTCTGGGCTGTACGACACTTCAGTTCAACTCTTTCTGTTCCCTGACTGATGAACTGGGGAAGTAAAATCCCTGATTTGAACAAAACAAGCAAACAAAAAGAGCAAGCTAAAATATAACCCCACTTTTGAACTTCAGTTTAAACTGAACTGCTGTGTCTTTTGAGATCCACTTATTGCTAATAGTAATACTGAGGTTGTTTTTTTTTTATTGTACCACAACTGCTTGAAGCTAAATTACTGTTTCTAATAAAATAAAGCTTTAAATATAGCAGGTTATCTTCACCCCGTCTGACATGAGCTATAATCTAGGTTTTTTTCTCCCTTTCATGGACACCATCTGTTTGTGACCATTAAAATCCATTTTCTATGCCGAAGGGATGGGAATTCAGAGGGATGTGTTCAGCCACTGTCCAAACAGTACTGTCATTCCTTGGGGATCCATTACACTTTGACACACCCAAGTATTTATGAGCTATAAACTGCCAGCCTAAAATGGCGATTAATCACCCTGTGCATGGCAGACAGTGACAGAGCATCCTGTAGCTGAGAAGGGAGAGGGGCTGGATGTGGTTTGAGATTTTTTGGGGGGTTGTGGGGGTTTTTTGGTGTTTTGTTTTGTTTTGTTTTTTGAATGAGCAATGTTATATGGCATCACGTTTTTCCCCCCTACGGCACCTCGTTTCCAAGCCATTTGCTTCGACAGTTCTCACAGCCAATGTTAAATTAACAGATGTCTTGGAACTGGACATCGAATGAGACTGCTACGAGGCCACCACTTCTCAGCAGCATTGTCTCTCTGGAGTCACCACCCACTCGGTGTCAAAGCATCCAGCTGCTTTTCTTGGTGCAATGCTCCTTTCAGGGCTGTTTGAGGCACTGGGTGCAGCTCTGACACCAGTTTGACTGAGCATCCTCATCACATCCAGGCACAATCACAGCACAACAGTCACGTGAAAAAGACCCCTGCAGACTTTGTTTCCTGTTATCGCTGAGGCAAATTGTATCTCCCCATTACAAAACTGCTGTCGTTATAAAACTGATCAGAAGCAGCACTGTCTCTGAAGAAGTCAGACAACACAGCAAATGGTGTTTTTCAGCTGAGATTTAATACAGAAGAGAGATAATTGCAAGACTTTTGCTCCATATGGCAGGGGAACACATCCCATAGTTCTCACACCCACATAAGAAACTGCATAAGAGAACAAAGAAAAGGAAATACAAATGCTGGTAAAAAAATATAAGTGCAAGGATGGTCAGAATATTTGCTCTGAACACTTCTGAGGCTTTGCGAACTCAACAGACTACTGTAAAATTTAGACTGAATTTACAGCAAAATCCAAAAAAATCACAACCACTGCAGAAACTATTTTATTTTTATACTTGCCAGCCTAATATTCTAGCTTTGTGCATGCCCAGATAAGCAACTGTCTCGTCTAAGCTGAGCTTCTCAGCGCCTACCACCCTCTGGAGATTTACAAACGAGGCTCCCGCTGCTTACGTTCCCCGGCGACCCAAGCTCACAGGCATGCTCAGTGAACACCAACACACATCCACAGCATTTTAAGCAAGGCACCATAGACACAATTCTGTTACATAAAATAGAAAATAAAATAATGGGAAAATCATGGACAAGCTGGAGCAGTAGATCTTAATTGTGACAGATTTAATAACCATTGTGCATTCAGTGAGGCATCAAATGACAGATGTGCACAGATACTCCGGACTGAAACTGCACTCCCCATTCCTTGCTAAGTGTTCTCACCAGTAGATTGCAGGGCCTGAACTATTAAGCCTGTTCCCATGCATTCCTCATCTCCAAATCTTCAACTGCTTTTTTTCACAATAGGACGGCCTCAGCAGTGTCCCAGTGGCAGCCTGGGCATTCCCCCTCAGTCCCAGCTCTCCCACTTTCCAGGTAAGGTCTCTCAGGCAAGTCGAGAAATGTTATATAGAAACACCACTACCAGTGGCTACTTCGAAAACAAATGCATGATTTTATCACCTGCATCCAGTGGGATGACTTTAAGCCTCTGCTGCGTCCTGTTTAGTCTGAGCGTCCTACAGGATGTGAGCTGGCAAAAGGTACCTGTGCTTCATAGTTTCTAGCAGCTAAAATTCAGGTACCTCCCCACTTATTGTGCAGGTCTGATTACCATCTCCAGCCACCTCCCCTGTTACCTATGCTTGCAATGTAGGCATCCAGTTCATACTGAAAAATCCCAGACCCAAAACCAGGGATCTAAGAGGTCACCTTTCTTCAGTCCCGTACCAGCTCTGAGCCCTCAGCGACTTAAGGCTGTAGACATTAAACACAAGTAACAGTATCATCTTTACCAGACTGTGAGATGCCATGGAAATGGGAGTATCCTAAACGCCAAGAAAAAGGAGTCAAAAAAATCACACAAGGCTCCTTCAGCAGACTACAGGAAAAAATGTTTGCTGGCCTGCTGCAGCCAACTTATATCTCTTAGTACCACTCAGTCACACTCACAAGAAACATGGTTCAGAGAGCAGCTTATGCATTTTCCTCAAATTTTAGTACACAAAATTGTTGAAATTTTTTTAGACATTTTCTCCTTATTCTTGGCTTACACCTCATGGGCTAAGTAATAACTGTAGACCTGTACAATAGCTGAGTAGCCTTTTCACCTGTATCATACAAGATCAAAAAGCTGTATGCTAGTGAGCCTTAGTAAAGAGGGGCAGTGCATTCCTTGGTTCCTCCCAAATGCTGTGAGCACTCTCATTTTCTTCTGCTGCATCAAGCAAATGAAGACCAAGTTACACAGTTCAGATCCATCTCTAAAATTTCTCCAGATATTTAGAGGTTTGGGGGATTAACCAAGCTACTAATGAGGCTGTTGATCTTGGGTAATCGGAAAAATACTACACACTGCTCGTTAATCTTTACAAATGCTATTCAAGGCAGAGTGTAAATATACTGATAAAAGAGCCAGAAGTTAAAAAACCTACTCTGCCACCTTGTAAAACACGCAAACTGAGCTTCTGGGGGCTCTGGCCAAAGATGTAAACAAAAGTCTGAAGGACTTCGCATTAAAAATTGTTCCTTTTCTTGCCATGCTTAGCACTGAGACACGATGGAAATCTCGTACTCGGCGAAAGAAGGCGGCTTGCGAAGCTTGCGGCTTGCTGGTTTTTGGCTGGCTGACATTGCCCACGCCGAGAGGCCGTGGGACGGCAGGCAGAGATGGCTGCCGAGCGCTCCTCGCCGTGCGGCTGCTGAGGAGCCGCTCCCAGAACGGAGTGACACCGCTGGATGCAGTGGCTGGAGCGAAGAGCTGCCCGAGCGGGCACACCCCACCTCAAGCGACAAGAACCGGGGCTCTTCGGGGTTCTCTGCTGGATTCTACGTGCTACTCATACCTAAAACGGAGGCCATTCACTGCTTAAAGGGCTTTTTATTGCATGGTTGTGATATTCCTTGAGCGCAGCTCTGCCTCCCGCCCCGCACGGGCGCGTCCTGCAGTGCGCGGGCACAGCCGCTCACGCACGGTTCCGCAGGGCTTTAAGCAGCGCCCGAGCCGGGAGCGCTCCTCCCAAAATGTTCCCGGACGTGCTACAGCTGCTGCTGGGGGACAAGCCGGGGACGCGGTCGGTCTCCTCTACCCCACAGGCACCAGCTCCTTTCCCTCCCTCCAAGTCCATGACGGCGGAGTGACAGAGCCGCGGAGCAGGTCGCATGCCTGCTCGTACAGACGGCGCCTGCCCGCAGTCGAGCATCCCTCCCGCCCGAACACCCTCACCGCCCCCCCCCTCCCCATACGCAGGGGCGGGTTCCCTTTGTCAAAGGCTCCCGGAGGCGCCCTCCCCCCCCTTTCCGTGCCCGGTGGGAGCGGGGGGGACGCGGGCTCGCACCCACCCCGGGGCGGGACCCGGCCAGCGCCACGACCTCGCGCGCCACCTGCTGGCGGCCGGCGGCGCTGCAGCGCTGCTCCGGCAGG
>VYZQ01034996.1:74014-86140 GCA_013400655.1 Mystacornis crossleyi | reverse complement strand
TACACAGCCAATATTGCTCAGCTATGCAGTGCTGTGGATTCACCAAAACAATCTAGCAGTCTCTGTTTAAGCAGTGTCCTTCTCTGTTTCATTCCAGTCCAATTGCCACTTACATAAAGAACAGCAACGCCCTAGAGCTATTTACTCACGTGTTTCTGGAGAGAGGTGATTATTATTGCTGGTGGCTCTCAGAAGAAATATATGTGAGATAAGATCGAAGGAGAAAATGAAAAGGAAAAGGAACAATGGTCATTCGGAAACAGACTGTTCTCTGAGGGTGATATTTTAAGCTAGTGTTGACTTGTGGGGTCAGTGAGAAGCTGAGAGGGAAGAAGGTTGATATGAATAAAGTATCAACACAATGAGAGGCTTGACCGATATTGAAAAGTTTATGGGCTTCCTCATAAAATTTCCACTGCTTCCTTGTTACAGGCCACATTGGAAAGATCATATGAGCAGCTTGTCATGAAACAGTTCATGTCACTGTTTTCTCGTCCTGATAGAAAGCAGAAGAATCTGTGATTATTTTAAGCAAAGTTTTGAACCCAAAGGTGGAGGGCTGTCTTAAAAGTAACATCTTTGAGGAGAATGAAAGAGAAAACATCATTGCAGAGACACATTATGAATGCAGAAAACAGTACTTGAAATATGAACAATTCACAGCTTTTAAACCAGGCATTCAGTGTGGATTCTTGATTTCCCCATTTTCCTTTTTGTATTAATCTCATCTGCATGGCTAGGCCCACAGGGTGCCTCGCACACCTGTAATGACACATTGCATCCATCCTCCTCTGTTCCTCGAAGGCACAGCTCTGAAGGAGAGACCACTGCCTGCTGCCAGGACAGAAATGAAGGGGAATGCCTGCACAGATGGGCTCCAATCTCAGCCAGGACATGCACAGATGAGGGGCAGCTAGAAACTGTTTCTTAAACCCCATCTCAGCTGTGACTTGCCTTTTGACCCACAGGCAGGTAGCTAACTCCTCTCTGAGCTCCAGGGGCTCTGGGAGGGCTCCAAAAGCAAGTAAAGGGATGCCGTGTTTGGTGTTTGGTTGCATAAGGGTGCAAGTAGGGATTTAATGTTCATAGCCTTTATCAGCCTTCAACACTGCAGAAGGATCTGCCTAAAAACCTTTTAATTAATTGAACAGTAAATTCATAGAGCAAGATATTTGTGTTTCATTACTGGGTCTGCTGTATTGCTGTCTGACATATTTCAGCATCTGTGCTTCAGTTTTCCCCAGAAAACTGCAGAACAATATTTCTGTTCATCCTTTTTTGCATATGGCATTTTTAAAATGCAGTTTTCAGGGATCAAAGCTGTGGTCAGGATTCCCAGTATGGCAGTGTTCTTTTTCTTGTTAAGTACCTGACATCACACCTAATCCACATTTTGGCTAGGCCGACATCCACTTTCTTCTGTTTTCTGGTGGAATATTAGTTTCATCCATGTGAAGCTTCAGGATATGATTGATCTAAATGTGTGTTTTTATAGACCATGTGCACTACTGCAATATCCAGATGTTATGGACAGTAATTAGGAATTAATTTGAACTATTTATAGTAGAGTTTATTAAAGAAATTATTGAAGTGGTTTGTAATTAAAATAATATACTAATACAAATTTAAAAGATACTTTTGCTTTTATTTTAAAGAAACAAGTAATAGCAAACACCAAAATAATCAGCTTTGTTAGATCATCTTGGTTGTACTAAAACAGTAATTAAAAACCCAACTGTGTTCTTTATATCACTAATAGGAATCTTCAGATTAATCAGCTGCACATTTTTTTTGCCTGTTTTGCAATGCAAGCCACATATAATCAGATTTTTGAAAACTGAAACTTAATTCTCTTTCAGTGGCAAAGATGGATGAAACAAAGACAGATGGATCTTTTTGAATTGAAAAGTTTATTGAACACCAAACACTTTTTCAGTAGATACACATTCATATTTCCTGTTGAGAAGTAGAAGCAACCAAAATATGTAATAAGCCAGGCACTGTTGTTTAGTGAAGCTTCTGTTGATTTGAATAGGTTCTGCGTCATACTCTTAGTCTATTGATATGTGAAGATTACATACCCTGAGCCACTGCTTAAAGACGTATCATGTTTCCAAAAGGCTGGTTTAAACATAAGCAAAAGCAAGGAGCTACAACAGGGATATTTGGAATCTATCTATATTTTGGGGGGATTTTTGAACCTTAGCTCTGTGACCAGGAGTATGGACAGGGTCAGGTACAAGCTGTTCATGCGCAGCTTCATCCAGGATATCATCAGATGGGCAGGGAGGCAGATAGGAGGAGACCACCAGATAAGCAACAGTCAAACCTGTTCCTTTATTTTATTTAGAAGTGTTAACACATCTTAAGACAGCAGACAATGTCTGTGCAACACACTGCAAATGCATACAAAATGCCTCTTCTGAATGGATTTCTCCTTCTTCCAGGGAAGCACATGTGGAAAGTAGGGGTCAGTACAAGCTCAGTTGGACTATGCATGACCAGTGACTGTTGTATGACTGTAGCATCTTATGCTTAAGGACCATGGTAATGACCACAGTAATGACCACATTTATTTTTTTATAAAAGAAAACCTTTTGTATTAAATTAGACGCCTTATTCACTGGGGCACGTTTAATGTGACGGAATTTGCACCCAGTTGCAGCATCTGGAAGGTAACATTGCAGAACGAATGAGTTACAGTGTGAGCTGAGACCCGCAGAGACATGGAGGTGCCTGAGTGTCTCTGCTGCAAGTGAGAGCACTGTGGGCAGTGTGACTGGTGCTGGCTGGTGCTCAGCACACACAGCTTGGAATTAAGTCTCCAGGCATCCATTAAGATGCTTGTAAACGATATATTCTTCTTGCTCCTCTAATGATGGATGATTTCTTCTTTCTGCTAGAACAAGGTATTTATTGACCAACCTCATCTAGAAAATGTCCCTGCTCATTGCAGGGGCCTTAGACTAGATGACCTTTAAAGGTCCCTTTGAACCCAAACTATTCTGTAATTCTAAGATTTACCTTTTTGCACCACCACCAGATTTGTGAGCACTGCAAAACCTGTATTAGAACTGCTGTAATTTGCAATGTATCAGTAGTGTGCAACTCAATTTCTTCTGTTTGGGATAGAGTGTGTACTGGAAACCAAGGAATGAGTAAAGTACATTTCAAAACAAATAAATCCATAAATGTAAGTCAAGACAATTAATGCTAAGGCATAATCAATCATATTTATCAGTGAATAAAATCACTAAGCAGCTAACAGAGAAGAAACTGGAATTCCTTTATGCATACAAGAAGAAATCTTTTGCATAGAGATTATGGAGGTTTTTCCCTTTGGGTTTGCCTCACACTAGCTTCACATATGCTACTAAAGATTGTCTATTTCATTTGCACATTTATATTCTATTCTTATATGAGGCAGTCACCCTAGGAAAGTAATGCAAGTGATAAATCTGGACAGAGAAACCTTGACCTACACCTCAGTTTTCTTCCATAGGAATCATAGTGTTTACTGCTCTGCTAATGCAGGAGCTGAGCTGGAAGAGGATCTCTGAGCATATGTATGAGATGATAGCAACCATATGCCCTTGCCTTGGTCAGTCCACTCTTATTCCTTTATTTTAATAACTAAGTTTCCAGTGGGGCAGGCTCTTTGCCAAGATGGAAGATCTTGTCCTTATACTGATACTTTTCTTTTCCACATAGATACTTTCTTTTCTTGGGTATTTCTTTTTAAGATGGCTTCAGATTTCAATCACTACAATATGAGAGTGTCTCAGACTTACATAATTTTTTTTTTTGCTTCTATATGAAATGGGAAAAGCCCTGTGGTTTGGTTTTTTTATTTGTTTTGTTTTCAAATCCCAGTTGCATGGGGAGAGACCAGAAGCACAGAGATTTTACAGCTCTGATTCTCAAACACAGTGAGCTGCCCAACTCCTACATGGCAGGAATTCTTCTGTGTGTTGGAGGGTCTGAGCATGGCTTGGTTGGAATCACTCAGAAAGCATATGGCTGACTGGGGAATCCGGACAATGAATTGGCCCCTGTGTCTCCAGTGAAAACAGGTTTGGTGTGCAGGCACTGAACAGCCCTCCAGCAGGAAGAGGCAAAGATAAGTGAGCAGAGGGCTTTGGAGAGGGTGCTACATCTCAGCCTAGGCCCTTTAATGAGTCTAACCCAATCCTCTCTTTCAGCGTGGCAGAACCTTACGGCATGAATTATTAGATTGTACTGAGAGGAGGCAGTTCGTTGGTAGATATTAAAATCCAAAACACAATTGCATTTTCAGGATTTGTGAGGCATAGAGAAAAGGAAGTGTGTTCATACCTAACATTTTTTAAGATGAATATATTGGTGTCATTACTCCCCATTTCTAACTCAGTGTCCACAGTGTATGTGTATGAAGTGATGAATTTTTCCGACTGCCCTTGCTGAAACAATTTCTGTTAATCTTCACTTTAAGCATAAGAGCACATCTGCTACAGTTTTATGCATCTTGCTTTTACTTTTAACCCACAAAATATTCCCTTTAAATTTTAATTCTAAGGACTACAGTATAAAAACAAGTAATTAAATGGGGCATACCTTTTGGACAACCTGATATTTTAATGGAACAAAATCTTTGCTGAAAATCTGCTGTAAAGTTGGTTCTGTTTTATTTAGCAAAATAGACACAGCACTGAGTGCTCATTTTTGGTTTTTTCTTTGTAGCACAAATAGCTCAAAATGAAAGTCTTTGAGCATTAGCGTGACAAGGGGGCAAAAATTCACCATCAGTCAACTGCTGCCCTTAGAAAACCTACAAAGAGGTTTATTTAAAAAGCAAACGCCTTGCATTTTCAGAGGCAAATCCTGAATGAACAGTTGCAGTCTCAAAAATGCCTTAAACTGAGGGGTTTTGCATTTCTTAGCACCACTAAAAAAGTGAATTCCGCCCCCCCCCCCAACCCCGCCCCGCAAAAAGCTCATACACTGAGACCATTCTGCTATTAGGTGCCCAAGACACAATCAGGACTGTTACCTCTAGGTCACCAGCCTGCACAGATATTCATCCTGGTTAGACAGTGTGCCATGCACTTAATAAAGGTCTCCTTTCATCCCCTGCAATCTTGTGTAAACTGTCACTTCCCCAGAGCTTTGCAAAGTGTGAATTCAAGCATGTAAACTCCTAATGATAGAACAGGAACTTGTACCAACACAATCCAGCTACCGTGTTAAGGTCAGGCCAGGAGTTTGCTGTCATACTGTTGGAGACACCAGTCATCAGTAAACTCCCAAATAATGTGTTCATTCAGGGATACAATAAAAGAAAGTTCACTTGAGTGACAGGAGATACCAATATTTACATCTATTCCAATACTATCAAGTACTGAAACACAGTAAAAGCCTTTGGAAGTGAGATATGTGGGGGTCTTTTCTCCACCGGCTAAATTTGTGCTGAGGTCGACAGCTCACAAAGACGTCTGTAGCAGAAAAAAGATTAGAAGCCCTTACCTGCTGTGCCTTCCTGATATATAACTGTATTTCCTCTGTCCTTAGACATGAACTCCCCACATCTGCCCACTCTTAACCCACACTCTGTGTGGGGAAAAGTAGTTGTGCCACTTGTGCTAGTTAATTTTGCTATAGCTTGGTATCAGATACATTTAGGATGATAACAATACCCCAACACTGTTCTCTATTACCCCTCCCCAAATCCTCATTTATGATGAGGATTTATTTATTCACTGCTTGGACATGTTTACTCAACAAGTAGTAATGATTCTGCACTGCCAACCATCCATGACATTTGTGACACTTTAATGGCAATTGTCATTTCCTTTCATGCAAAGGAAGAGTTCTGGCAGCACAACTCAGCAAGGGGGATCATCTTTTCAAACTGCCTCAGGAAGTAAATCCCCACTTTGTGAATATATTTGGGATTATTTTTCTCTACAAGAAATTCTCAACGTTTTCAATTAAATAAAATTAATACAATAAGTGATCATTTTAGGAATAAACACAAGCTTTGTGCTTGTGGTATACAGCAAGGATACGAAAAGTCAATGATTAGTCCTAAAAAAGAGACTTTGGATGCTCTTTCCTCCATTCCTCCATTCCTCCATAAGTCTTTGCTTCCATGTTTAGATCCTTCACATACAACACAGGAGAGTCACTTTCAACTCTTTGCTCTGATGTATAGTTAAATTATGTAAAGAGCTCCAACTGGAGCGGTAAAACAAATCTGACATACTACTCCCTAACCTTTGTCGTCCCCCCACCCTTCCCCCCCCCCCCCCGCTCCCCCACACCCACCACCCCTCCCTCANAACTTTTAATGCCCGTTGCAAACAGCGTCAGAGCAAGTGTTGGGTGTGAAACTCACACCAAGCAAATGTGCTGTTCACCACCTCATGTGGCTGTAAGAGACTTGCTCCTACCTGGATATTCCAGCATGGAATGAAGAAATCCTTCCTGACTAAACTGGCCAAAAATATTGATATGTTCCCATGAAACACTTCTCTTGAGATATGAACCATTTTCAGCTTTCAGAAGAGAAGCCTTGGGTCAGCTTTACCACCACTTCTTTGCACACTTGCTGCACCTTTGCACCACATAGCACATCTAAAGGGAACTCATCAAGAATTCTGTTGGTTTCTGACTTTCTGGGGTTTTTTTTGTTCCCACTGTAATTTTCCCCTTATCCCAGATGAGGGCAGCTTCTCATTTCTTCCACCATCCACTAGAAGAGCTTATCTCCTGGGACACTAACACCCTTCAGCTTTTCACTGTTGTCCCTGTAGGCGCAGCAGACACTCTGCTGTCACTGGTACAGCGACATAAACTTGCCTGCACCCCGCATGGTGTTCATCCAGCAGATGTCAGAGTGGTTCAAGACCTAGCATGAGAATCAGGGCCTGTGATCAGGGGACTTCTCCCAGGTTTTTAATAAAAGCTTTGTTCACTCTCTCTTCTTCTTGGCAGTCCATAGAAGACTCCTACCACTCTGTCTCCTTTGTGACTTCCCTCCTGATCCCATAAACTGCTGACAGACTTATCTTTTCCGTACCAAAGCTCCATGCAGCTGAGCTGCCTCGCTGTGTACAGCACAACCCATCAGAGCACTGGAGTCACCGGGGCTATCCCACAGCATCCTGGCAGGAGCACTGGCTGAGGAAGCAGCTTTGATGCAGTGTTGCAACTGGGCAAATGGTTGACTGCCCAGAGGATTTTCTTAAGAGGTTTCCTTGTTGTTAGCTCTGACCCAGAGATGATCAGTCTGGTAACTGGTTTGATAAAGCCACAATGAGATCACACTTTTATGCTTCCCTCTACTTGCAGAGCAGCAATCAACTGCTGTTAGGTCACTTTTTAGACAAGCAGCTCCTACAGCAGTTCAACAAATGGGAGGTGTTCTGATGAAGAGCAGACTAAATTTGCTCATTCTGTAGCTAGTGAAAATGTAACTTTTCTCAGTTGCTTTCAGGTTGTGAAGTAGGTTTTTAAAAGAGCATCTTAATCCACTGTTTGGCATTGCAAGTTTCACACATAGACCATCTGCCTCTTGTTTACCCTCTTCTCTCTGGTCCTTCTCTTTCATTCTCACCTCATATTAAATTTCTGGCTGAAGATATGCTGAACAGTTGGTCTGAACAGCAGAGCCACCTGACATCTGTTTTCAGAAAACAAAGCTAATCAATTGACAACTCAAGGACCAGACCTTTTGGGTTTTTTTACATACACTTCTGAGCAGCTACTGACAGCAGTGTTGCCAAAAAATCTGGACATAATTCTCTGTAAGAGTAATGTCTCATTAATCTGAGAAAATTCTTCATGACTCTGTACTAGGCCCTCTTGAGCATTGCAGCTATTATACTCCTACTGGTATTAAGGACTGTATACAAATCCTTCCTTCTTCATATTCTATAGAAAATAGCATTCTGCATCACCCATGGAAAACAAAGGTCATTTTATATTGTAGATGATATTGTATCTGCAATGCCAGAGCACACACATATGCATATCTATGGCTTTCTAGTGTCTCTCAAAACAGCTACAAAGGCATACACATATGCTATGGAAAAGGGGCATTGGGAAAGTATTTCTTCATAGCAGCTTTAGAATACATCAGAAATTTCTATGTAATATAAGCAAAATGTTCAGAATTTCCTAATGAGGCATAGAATACATAGAAGAATAGAAGACTAGAACTTAAATTCAGTCCCAGGTCTGACTGCTCTGACAAATGACTGACTGCCTGCACAGCAGGTACTTCAACTACAAAGCTAACAAAACACTTGGCAAGACTCTTGGGGACTGAGTTATTTGGTAAGCCTCAAAGCCAACATGAATGCCACAACTAGAGCTGGAGAGTTTCTTTCCTTTACTAAATTCAATATGTATTGCCACCTACTGGCTAGATTGCAGTGTTAATATAACAAATAGGTGATTTTGAGTGTACAAAATCAACCACCTGTGTTCTCTCCATATGAAAATCATATACACTAATAGGAGAAAAATGAAAAGTTTGTTTCCATCATTTTTAGTGAGGAAATTATACTTAAGAGTTTTTTCTCCTTTTACAAAGTGTATCAGTGAAAACAGTTTTGTACATTTAGAGGTTCCATCACGTGGCCATATTTGGCTATGCTAGAGGGTATAATATGACTATTAATAAATGTAATTAGTGTCCTGGCCTGCCTGTACCTGTCCCTTTTCTTAGACGCACAATACGTCTCAGGGAAGAGGACATATTTTTAGTCTGTTTGACAAAAGTGGAGGAGATCCCAGTTTTTGGTTGGGTGTAGGTGCCAGAAATATAATCAGATTTAAGCAAGGCTGTGGTCACAGTCTAGCTGAAGAATGGTCATGCATCAATAAATCTGCTGTGTAATTTCTGCTGTTAGCAATCAGTGAATTAAACTGCACTAAAAGTGCTGCTAATTATGCTTATCTATGAAGCAGCAAAGCAGATTGGCATTACATTTTGAAGAAAAAATTTTACGAGCACAGTTAATCTGTAAAATAATACAGTACTGCAGTAGTGCTTTTTTCCAAGAAAATCCAAACAAGATCTAATTCAGGGATTTTGGTAAATGATAAAGACAAGTTGCATTTGATTCTGGTGCCACCCGAGCTTTGCCAGTAAAAACCCAAGAATTACATAGGATGAAGAAAATCACCTTCATTTACATTGGCTCTAAATTTATTCTGCCATCTTCCTCCAGCTCATTGATACTGTATCATATGAATGTTATTCAACCAATTCAGCCAGTAAAGGGCTTTTTCAAAGTTTTGATGCAAATTATATGACTTAACATTAAAAAAAAGGTCAAATGCCTAAATTTATATTGAAACAGGTCTGAGTGCTCACTGAACTTGCACCAAGTGAATGAATAAAGTCAGTAACCTTTGGCTGCTGAATGGGGGGGAATAGTTGCAGAAAGGAGTTTCTTAGTTAAGTGTAACCAGAATCAGAAGAGGATGTTTTTCACACTTCCTAGATTATAGCCTATTACGTAGTGTTGTAAAGTAATTTTACCATTTAGCTTAGTCTGCAGTAAACTGAAATATCTCTACTCAAAGAGGAGATTATCTTCAGAGGAGTTTCAGGAGTTTCATAATTTAGGTGTGTTGGCTTTATATGTTTAGCTGATTTCCTTATATTTATAAATTGTTTCTGTGCAGGCTGCCCCTCCTATATTTCACATATGGCTATGTTTTCAGATTTCATTAGTGTCAAGCATAGTGCAGTGAAGGAAAATTACATATTCAGCAGAAACCTGTATTAGATAACTACATAAATGCTCTCTTCAAAAATTGGCAGCAGCAGTAACCATTTCTAGTGGGACACGTACCAACAAGCAGTCTCAAACAAACAGCTACTTGACTTTCATAAACAGAAAACCGCTCAGTCCTTTCCTCCAATTGTTGGGATTTACTTTGAGGATTTCTATTGAAAACAGAAACAGTCTTAAGAGAGCTCTGAAGCCATTCTTTGGAAAACACTTGGAGAATGAGCAGTTGATGTCAGTTTGTCTTAGAAAGCATCTGTAAAAACATCTATGAAGGATAAGCTATCATGAGTCCCTAAACAATATTAGGTATTAGACCATTTCCTTTGAGAAGTTACAATATACCGAAGTGCTATGCAAGTATGGAATTAGTGTAGCCTCACAATTTGTCTCTTTACCAAGTAATGTTAAGGTTCTGGGAAAAGAGTAGGGTTAGATAAGATATTAGAAAAAAATTCTTTGTTGTGCAGGTGATGAGGCACTGGAACAGGTTGCTCAGAGAAACTGTGGATGCCCCATTCTTGGAGGTGTTCTAGGCCAGGCTGGATGGTGTCCTGAGCAAAGTGATCTAGTGGAAGGTGTTCCTGCCCATGGCAGAGAGGTTGGAACTAGATGTTCTATAAGGTCCCTTCCAACTCAAACCATTCTATGATTCTATGACAGATAGCTCTGCTGCAGCACTTAGCTTGACAAGCAGCAGCATCAAAAATACTTCTTTCAGGATGACAAAATATCTTTAATTTTTTACCCTGGGGGTCTATAATACAAGTTCCTTTTAATCTCTCTATGCCATCCTTCTGTTTTAATCTTTTCCCTCTGCTCTCTTACCCTTTGGTAAATTTTCACAGCTGTGAAAGTGACTTGTTGTAGGCAACTAAATTTGCAGATTTTTGGCAGCTGGGAAGTTGAACAGAGCGCACAGCATGGAAAAACACGATATTTAAAATATGGTGAGGACAAAGTGCTACTTTTTGTTTCTGTACCAACAAGCTTCAAGTAGAGATGGTGAGGGGAACAACCAATGTGTGCTGGAATTCCCGTGAAAACTAACCTGTGAGCAGCCATGGGATGGCGATCTTGATTCACACAAGTACAGCTTGAACACCAGAACGCTGAAAGGCTTGCACAAAATAATACAGTCACTTATTCTTCATCCAAATCTGTGGCAAATTAATCAATTCCTTTTCTCTCAGCTAGGCTTGGTGTTAGTAATGCCATTAAGACCTACAGGCTGAGAACTCTGATGTTTATCCAGCATGCAACAAAGAAGGTTTTTCAGAAACATTTTATTAGAAACTTCAGAAGTATTCAAAGACAATTTAAGAAACTGAAATAGTTTAGGGTACATCCAGTGGCATAATGAATAATGGAACTTACAGAAAAGTGATCAATTTTATATTCAGATTCTCTGTACTCTTTTAAATTCAGATTCACTATTTTTTATTTCAGGTTCTTTCTTTTCAGGCATCAGATTAAACTTCAAGGTAGCTACTGTAGAACAGGTACAATCATAGGTATTTTATCAGGTAGAGAAACTGAATTTTAGTATTAGAAGTGACAGTAAAATAAAGGAAAACAACTTTTTTTAGAAGTCAAAGTCTTGTCACACAACCATGGTGATAACCTTGTAGTCCCCGAATCTGATTTGGATCAGTTTAATAAAGCAGGAGCTGAATTTTCTTCATGTATTTCACAATCTGAGGTCTCCATGCATAAGCAGGAGGTCAGGCAAATATGAATCACATCAGCAAAACCACAAACAAATAAAAATGACACAAAGCACCTTAAAAAGCGTGTTCTGAAGCCATACTGAGTTTTTCAAGTGCTTTCCATCTTCAGACCCATTTGAATTCAAATTCCCTCTGTGAAAGAACAGAAGACCTCAGAACAAGAAATGACAGCCTACAATTGTGTGGGGACAGGCCAGCTCTCATTAACTGCGGTATAGCACTACAGTATTATATTATTATACACTATTGTACAAACAGTGAGAAATGCTTTAAGATACTGTTCGAACTCATTGACTTGCAGAGATATATTTCACAATTTCTTGAATCCTTTCTGGTCCCTGTCTGCCAGTGCCATGAAATTACGTACATGGAGGCACATAAAATTAGCTAAAACTCTCAACAGATTTCAATTCCAAAGGCTTTACTTATTCTGTGTCTTTTCAGTCACTCGGAATTTCCCTCACCATTTTATGAAGATTAAAGCAAGTTAACTACTTGTATTAAATTTGGAGACTATATCCAGCCTCTAAATTTCTTCAAAGGGAACTTCTAACTGATAGCTCAAGAGTAAAAGCCCAAAGAACAGCCAAAGGTGTCTTTCTGAGAGCTGTTGG
>VYZQ01034996.1:8364-26143 GCA_013400655.1 Mystacornis crossleyi | reverse complement strand
GTGCGCGGGGTGTCCGCGCTCCCTCCCGCGCCCGCGGGGCTCGCTCCGCCGGCGGCCGGTCCCCGGGGCCGTGGTGCTGAACTGCGGCCGCCCGGTTCGGGCGCTCCAGTGGGCGTGTGAGCCGCTTCCCGGAGGCACTCACAACAGAGCTGGGGACTCGTGCTGTGGGAAAGGCGGCAGCTTCAGTGACGGTCCAGACTGGGGGAACAGCTGCACCATCTGTGGAAAAGTGCGAGCACCTCCAGTTCTTGGTCTGCCGGTACAAATGGGCCCTTCACAAGCAGCCAGTCATCACAGATGTTGGGTTCTATGGAGACAGGTATGCTCTGGAAACAGAATGAGATTTTGAGAGAGGATCAGTAAAACCACTTACTCCAGACCAAGCCGTTCCAGTGTTTCCTCTCCCAGTTCTCCAGAAGCAGAAGTGCTGCAGCAAGGGAATATCTCGTAAAGGGAGAATTTGCAGCAACTGCATATGAAGCCTTCAAGATGTTGTGTGGTTTCTTTCTTCAGTATTAGATCAGTGAATGGAAACATTTGCCATCAACAAGTGGCAGTGTACTGTTCCAGCATATACGAGGCTGTTGAGTGGTCAGCTCCTCAGAAACTGGAAGTTCGTGAACTCCAGACGTGCTTTTATGTTTTATAGAATAACAAATGTGTTTTCTCTACCACCTCACACCACTGTCGAGGGCAGGGGAAAAGGACTGTCTTCCAGGTAGAAGGGGTTCCTTCTAGTCGAGAAAACGTGGTGGAGGGAGCCTGTCTGGTCTATTATAGGGGTATTTTTGTGTGAAATGTTTCTTTTCTTCTACCTTCTGTCATCTACTGTTGCTGTTACTGTTCATTTCCTTATCATTGCTGTTTCCAGTAAATTGTTCTTACCTCAACCTGCCATCTTTGCCTATTGTGCCTCCAGTTCTCAACTCCATCCTGCTACAAGGGGGAGGGGAAGGGGAAAATGGAGGAGCAAGAAAGGGTGGAAAGTCTTGGTTGGGGGACCATTCCTAAACCATAACAGCAATACATGTTACAGCAGCAGTGAAACTTAGACCCACTTCGTTTAAAATGGTGCTAATGGCTCACAGCAATTTTGTGACAGCTAATGCAGCCAGCTCTTTCTTTCAGTCACCTGGAACTCAGGTGGCCCTGGGTTGTTGCGGTTTCTATTAATCTTCACTGTTCTTTGCTAAATGTCACATAGTGCTGTCGGCAATACCGCAGCCACATTAAATCAATTACTTCTCTCCTGCCTGGGCACCCTGGACTGCTAAGTAGCCACTTGTTACCTTTAGCACCAGTGCTGCCTCTCAGAGGACTGAATTCTTCAGACACCACTCTTCCACTGACCTGCGCCGTGATCCGACCTGCACAGTGTGCCTTCGCTTGCCTTTCTTCTTCAGTCACATATTTTAGCTGCAAGTCCTTCAAGGCCAGGAATTTTTCACACACTGAGCAGACAGTGACAAGTCCAGCCATCTCACTCAGGTACTTTAGGTAGTCCCTCTGAAATCCTACAGGAATGTCAGACAAGGAGGGATCAGAAGTGCCCTGTGCCTCCAGTCTACATTAGTTCTTCCCAATACCCAGGAGGGTTCATGTGACATTCTCCCAGAAAGGGTCTGCCTGCCTGAAAGAATCTCCTCTTTCTAAATTTCCTTCTTTTCCAAAAAATGCTGAACTCCTGATAGAAATAACTAAGATGATGGGTCTTGATTCTCCACGTGTGAGAGGGACTAACCTGGCAAAACTGGTTTTACTCCCAGAGTTTGGGATCTAGTGGATCTTTCCCTCTGCCAAAGATAAGTTTTATCTTGATGCTTGTTGTGGAAGTCAAAACAAGTGAAAGACCATGTCTAGGGCAATATCTATAGAGTTCAGCTATGTTAATTTAATTTGCAGCTTTATGGAACATTTCCCAGTTTTAAGGAAAGTTTGTAGTGAAATCTTGACAGATATTGTATACTTTATAAAGACATTGTTTTCTTGATTTTGAAGCAAATTATTAAATAACACTTTACTAAATAAGTTTTTCCTGTTAAAATGAGCACCTTTTGGAAAGGAATGAGATCCTTCTTCCTCCAGGCTTTAGGCATTTTAACCTTCCAGGGGAGTCATAGCAGTATCCAGATGCATTCAAGGGGATTTTCTGAGATGTAAGCGGAATGTGCATTTACTATCCAAGTGAATTAAAGGCCACTTTCTAGTCTGCAAGCAGAACATATGTTCTTTAACTTGTATACTTGCAAGTTATGTAAGCCAGCAGCATTTGGATAACAAAATGGAAAAAGGTTACTTTATTGTCTGTAGATGCAGAGGTGGGGTGCTGATTTGTCACAGACACACACAGAGGCTGTTCAATACACTTTTTCACCTGTCTGAAGATGTACATGTACGAGTACACGTACTCCTGTAAACTGCATCACTGGGTTGATGGCAAAGATTGGGTGGCTTCAGAACAATTTATTCCAACACTGAAGCTTTTTTACTTGCCAGGTGACATGAAGATCATCTCTTTGTTTAGAGCATCTCAGATACATGAGCTTATGCATTTCCTCTGAACTCGTTTCTCTTTCCAATGGTTCAGCTACTACAGAAAACTCTGAAGTACCATCTTGTATCTTTGAAGTGTATATATTTGTTCTACTAGTTTGCCTCAGTGATGTTTGCAGAAACTGTTTTGATGTGAGTGCAACCGTTACAGATAAGCACAGGAGGATACATACAAAGCACTCCTGTAATGTAATAAAATATATACCTTTTTTTGTGCCTCAGACTAAAAAATGCAAAAGTTCATGCCTGATGACTTTTTTCCACAATTTTTTCCCATAATGAGATTTTTGTTGCAGTGTGTTGCTCCTCTCAGTACCCGAAATCACTTACTATAAAGCTCTCACCAAAAAGGTATTTTCAGGGTCAAAACCAACACTTCGGACTCCTTGAAGAAAATGCATTTTAAATTATGGCTTGGATAAAGCAATGGGGACAGAGGATTTTGGATAAAGGAAAGACTTTCATAAAGGGGACAGGCCGTGGTAATGGACAACTTAAGTAACAGCAAGCAGAGGCAGAATAAAACTAAAGCCACAGCACTCATAGCAGCACCGAGGAGGTCTAG
This sequence comes from Mystacornis crossleyi, assembly GCA_013400655.1. Classification (NCBI taxonomy): domain Eukaryota; kingdom Metazoa; phylum Chordata; class Aves; order Passeriformes; family Timaliidae; genus Mystacornis; species Mystacornis crossleyi. The sequence continues at coordinate 23,025 of VYZQ01034996.1, read as the reverse complement.
AAGATTTACACAGTGGTGGATTTCCATCCGATTTATAATTTTGGCAACTAACATGGCAGGTTTTCCAACTCTTGCAGCTGTTGATCCGCACAATGACTTTGAACCCCCTGGGCTTACTGGCAGGTGAAATTAACATTAATTTGTATGGTCAGGGAGTCTCAGGCAGCCAGAATGCTTGGGACTGTCTGCACTTATGCAATCACTTTGCGTGTATGCAGTGGCTATGAGCCTGCAAGTCACTAGCTTTTATGGGGCTGACTGATGTTCACAACATGCTTTTCTGTAGAATCAGTCTTTCATCATCCAAGGCAATAGTGCTGTCAGTTATGGCATCATATATTTGATCTAGTTGTTCATGTGACACAAACTGAGGCAGCCCCATTGACTTCACTGATATTAAAATGACTCATTCTAGTAAGGGAGCTGGATGTATTTTTTGCCTTTGCCATATTTCTCATTAGAAAGGGTTTACCTTGCAGTTAATTTATTGCAGGTGAAACATTCCCATCATCCCTGTTTCTCTGATCAAATGCAAGTTTGCATTTCTGTCTAGGAGCACTGCCCTAGGTTTGGTGAAATGAAAATGCCTGACAGTGGATGAAACATAAGGAAAATGTACAAAGGGGTGTACAGAGGGATGGACTAGTGCATTTTCCTGATGGAGCTGGTGTCTGTCCTTCCTTACACAGCTCGAGAGCTCGTGGGCAGCTGGGGGCTGTGAGCCAGCCTGGGGTGTGTCGTTACGGTTCCAGGTTGGATTGCTGTCCTGGCTGGAGAAAGAACAAGGGCCACTGTGAAGGTAACATTAACTTTCTGCTTGTTTCCTCTCTGTGGCTGCATACTTGGTGCTAATAAAGGGGTTTCTTACATGTCTGCCAGAAGTTACAGAAAGAAAACTTCTGAGGAGTGAAATCTCTTAATTCTGTGAGAGAGCAAATAAAACATGTTTGAGAGGCCATCTCCTCAAAAAATCCCAGAGCTTTGGGTAAATTACACCAAACCATAACTTGCATGTTCAGAAATTCTTAGATCCAGAAGGCGCCATCTGTTCTAACCTCCTGCACAGCCCTGGTCAGTGGCTGTACTGTTAGAGCTGTTGGGTATGTGCCACAAATGCAGTGTTTTCCAATGTCATGTAAGGACCCCTAAAATGATTTCAGACCAGTTGGTATCCTTTATCTTCAGAGTACACAGCCTCTGAGAACCAGAAGGTTTTAACTTTCCTAAGAATATGAATAAAACTCAAGCAATAAGTGCCCCTGACTTGAGCTTGGGTAGCCAGTCAGCATTCTGGTCTGCGGATCATTTGCTTAATGAAGAGACAATGACTCCTAAGACACTTCTGATTTGTGAAAGGTTTACATATTCCAAGGAGAATGCAATGTGGAATCTCTCTCTCCAATTGTACTTGGGAAAAACACAACAAAATAATAAAATACATGTTTTAGAAATCTTTTTCAGATGTTACACGTCCCAGAGAGTTTGGCCTTTTATATCTGGTGAATTTGTATAGAGGCTTAAGATTATTCATTGCTGAAAATCCATATACTAAAAGGGAAAGATGCTAAAATATCTCTGCTCTGTATAAATTATATGCCACTTTAAAACTGGAGAAAGGGATTATTGTAGTATTTCTTGAATTGCTTAATCGTACTTTAGTTTTGAGGCAAATTAATACACGGAGGGACAACTGGCAAATGTAACTTTGATCAGCCAGTGGAGTACGTTGACTTGCTTTAAAGCAATAGGTTTTCATAAAATTTGAAGACTCTTCTTTGGCAAATCACTTTAAGCCACCTATAACATAATCCTGCATTATAAATCCAGATCTGGTGCTAACACTGCAAGCTGGTCTCTGCATCTCCTCAGTTACAGCAGAGGAATGTGTCCATCCCATGGAAGAAGCATCCCTGCTTGGGATCCCAGGGGAACAAGGTGGTCTTGCAGTGTACCCGTTGCATTCAGGGATGGAGGAAGTGTTGAGAAATGCTTCAATCTGCAGAGTTAGTACCTTCAGTACATCTGAATGCATCTGTTAATATAGGGAAGATACTTGAATTCAGAAAAATGAATTTTAGTATTAATTATATACTAACTAAACTTTCCTATAGTTTGCAGATCAGCTTAACTACATAAGGAATTGAGATTCACATCCTAGTGCACGCTCTTCACTGTTTCTTCAGAGCTAGTCCTGATTTAAATGCATGTTTGGTTTGCTCTTCCTGAATAACCCCCAAGCTGACAATCATAGTGATTTCAGGAGCCTTAAGGCTTATAAAAGTCAGCATTTAATTTCTGATTGATGATCCAGAAGGCTCAGAGCTGCTTTTTAATGCATCCGGGTTAAATGTAGCCCTCTCAAATTATTGTAAACCTGATGCAATTATACTTACTGGGATGTGTGGTAAGGACAGTTGCCTGATGACAGATGTGCTCTGGATGTTCCACCATGGGATAGACACGTTCCTCAGCTGTAACTGAGGAGATCCAAGACTGTAAAACTGCTGTAGGATTATGTGTCTGCTTTGGCTCTAGGAGTGTGCTGTTACCTCTTTCCTGCTCCAGATGCCAAGCATAGCAATTCAAGCTGCTGGCCAGCTGCTTCTCACATAGGCTTCTTAAAAAAAGGAAGAAGGCAAGAGTGCAAAACTAAATGTGAGTTGTAAGCATTGCAGAAAAAAAATATGAGGGAGAGACCTCCTGTCTTTATAAACCTGGAAAAAACCAAATTCTTGCACTTCATGTTAGCACCACTTTTCTCAAGCCCAAATAAGGTGCTTACTTTAGTAGTTACAGTGCGCACACTAGAGGGAGAGGTATGGAGGATGCTGAACTTGTGCAGAAGTTTTTAGGCACCTAAGCAGGGCAAAGGTTCTCAAATAGAATATTTCTAACATTTTATTTTTCTCTTTCCTTTCTCTGCCTGATTCCACCAGCTACCTGTGGACATGGTTGCAAGTATGGCGAGTGCATGGGACCAAACAAATGCAAATGTTTCCCTGGGTTCACAGGGAAAACCTGTAATCAAGGTTTGTGCATATACTCCAGAAAGCAGACATCTGGTTTTCTGTTTCCTTATTTTGTACTATGGATTGTGTCATCTTCCAAAATAGTAAACCAGGATATTTTCTTGTTTACATAGAAGAACTTAAGAATTTAAGGTTTTTGCATCTCCAGCATCCCAGGAAAGCTCTAAGCCTCCTTCAGCAGACAAAAGTTTGAACCTATATTGTGTATCTCTTATGGGCTGATGACAAGGGCAAACTGTCATGTTTATAGTCAGAGGATTAAGGCACAGAGAGATTATATAGGAAAGTATCAGAAGAGATGGAAGTCAATTTCAGAACCCATGTTATTTTTTTTAACCAGCAACCCATGTTTCTTTTTAAATTAATCTTCTAATCAGAAAGACATGCAATTGTATGTTAGACATGTAATTTATCAAGCTGCCTGGGCTGTTTGCATATGCTGACGATATTTCTGAGAACAACCACTGGGAGTCCATAGAAATGCATTTTCAGAAACTTTAAATGCACTGTTTTCCCTCCATAAATTTGGAATTTGACATGAAATATTTCAGTTAATGCATTAGTAAGAACTCAGCTTTTTTTCCCCGGTTCCAAAATATGAGATCCCTGTCTTGGATCAGATGAAAGGAGCAGGTCACTGTGCATGGAGAGGCCATAGCACTGTAGGTGCTATGATGGAAGCATAACATAGAGGTCACACAAATGACTAGGTCTGTCCTTGCTGCCTTCCTAAGCTCCTGCAGACTTTGCTTGAAAATATTGCATTGACATGCTAATCACACATTTTTTTATAGTCAATATAGCCCATTTATTACACAGTATCTCTCAAACAATATACCTTAAATCTGTACTGTTAAGTGTTTTGAAAAACTCCATCTTTTGCACTTGTGATGTTTCTTACAGGGAAAGAAGTTAATTCCTCAGTACCACAAGAGGAAAGGGAAACAGCAGCTATGCTTATATGTAACACATATGTAGATACCACTTACAACTTCAGCCTTTTAAACCCAGAAGTTTAACCTCAAAAATTATTTGGCAGCTTAAATATTACTAAAAGGGAACAGAGAAGCCACCAGCTTTTAGGTCTCTTCTGTGCAGTAGCTCCACGTGCATTTGACATGCTCTCCATAGGCAATCAGATCAGTTCTGTGCACTTCAGTAGGTTCAGAGACTGAGGCTTGGAGGAAGCACTGAACAGACATACACATGCAAATTCCCTATTAGCTCCTGGGCTTTTCCACCTTCTGAAGCATGGCCAGGATTTTATCACTGAAGTGGTGGCTGGCACAGGCCAGAAGTGTCCAAGATCTGTTTGTTTCAACAGTATAGCCATATAGGTGGTCATGTTCCATCAGCCAGGAGTGCTAATACCCACTTGTAATTTACTGGCAGATGTAGCCTTGGTCTGTCCTTACAGCAGAATGTCCTGCTGAGCAAGCTCAACATGAGGTAACTAAAATAACAGAGATAAGGGGACTCTATTAGTCTGCCACCAAGTCTGAGCTAAATTAGCCTTATCTCCACAGGCTCTTTTTTAGAGCTGTGTATGCTATCTGTGCATTGTGAGAGATAGGTGCAGATAAGCACTTTTGAAAATATATGGTCTAAGTGGAATAACTTTTGTTCTTCAGTTTGCTCTCTAGTTTCTTTGTTAAGAGAATCTTAGTTATTAAGTGGAGTCACAGGAGCACAAAAATCCAGTGTGATTTGCGAGCAGATAGGTTGTCCTTTTTCAAACAGACCCTGTGTTTAAAAAATAGAATGCAACCCTCTCTCTTCCCTGCACTGATCTGTAACAAACACTCGTGCACCTCCACCAAGTTTATACTTTGAATGGCCTGGAGGTTTTGTTCCTGTGGTCTGCAGAGTGCGACACAAGAACAGACGCTTCTCCCATTAGAAGTGGAGCTGCACAAGCTCAGTGCTTGCCTGGAGAGCTGCATCTTTACTGAAATTATATTATCAGTCATATGTGCTGCTAAACACATACTGAATGGGCTGCATATGCTGGTGCATTCTTTAAATGAGTTCTCTCTGTTTACTAATCACTACAAGAGGTAGAGATGTCAGTTCACAGAAGTCAAAAACACAGATGTTGTCCCCTTGTCATAGGCCAAATATCATTGTCAGCACTGCTCACCCTATACCACACAAATGAAACATTTTAGAATTCTCATTTTCTCCCTGTGAAGGATAGATGTTGGGAATTTGAAATTTATTTAGTTTCTGAAAAGCATTTAAATCCTGGATTTTGAGAAGGATTTAGGATATTTTATTCTCACGATTTTGAGATTTTTGATATTGGTTCTTTTAAAGTCACATAATTATTATCATATATTGTATTTCATTTCTGCTACTGATAACTTTGGTGCCAGTGTGTAGCCCAGAAAAATTAAAGTAAAAATCTTTGTTTCACTTTATCTCAAACTGTTTTGCTGTTCTTAGTCTCATATTTTTGCCTTTCTTGTATAGAGGTTAACTGGAGGGCTATAATCAGAGAAATCCAGAAAAAAACCTCCCAAAAAGAGATTAGCTGCAATTCTCTCCACCCCTCCACTTCGTCCTAACAAGCTGCCAGATGTGGCCAGAGTTTGCATTAATTTTTCAAGTGTAGAGGTCTGTGTATGTTGGTTTTACTAGCAGTCTTTCAGCCAGATGGTCTGCTAAACTCTCATCTTGCAAGGGGCTGGCTCATTTTCCATCCAGACAATTTTACTCTGGGGAACTCAATACATTAGGCACCATTATCCACCTATATGCATGAATATATGCACAAAAGCCAGCACTCACTCAGTTCCAATGACTTCTGCAGATCTGAATGAATGTGGACTGAAGCCACGGCCCTGTGAGCACAGATGTATGAACACACATGGCAGCTACAAGTGCTTTTGTCTCAACGGGTACATGCTCATGCCAGATGGCACATGTGCAAGTAAGTAACAGAGCTGATGGAACAGGCACACCAAAATCATCTAATCACATTTAATCCCAGAAGATTTTCTTCTTGGGATGAACAGATTTAGCTTATTCGGGATCGGGTCTTTGCCCCAGTTCTCTGGTACTGTCACAGCTGAAAGAGGCTTCCTATTTGGTAGTTCCTGGATAAAGTAAACTAGGTCATACTTTTATTTTGGTGTTCAGAGGTGTTTTGGTCCTGATAGAAGTAAAAGTCTTTGATAGTGTTGCTTCAGATGAAGAAGAGCTAGTACGATCTCGGTGTATAGCCCTGCCAGTTCATCTGTCGAATAAGGATGACTGAATGTATTCAAGCAAAGCACCAATACAGATTACTTTTTCCTGTGCTGAATTTCATGCCATTATTCCTTGCTTTACCTTTCTGTGCTCCACAACCGATTTATTTTATCTATGTTGCTATGCTTTCCGCAGTTGATGAAAACTGTTTTTGCAAACATTTGCTGTGTGATCTAAGGCTTATCTAAACTTGTTGTGAAAGTAGGTATTTCTACCTTTCTTCTTTGTCTTTAAGCCAGCATGAAATGGAAAGCATTCTGCTTTTTTATCCAACCTGATTTTTCAGACCTGAAGAAGCTTCTAGTTTTTCAGTGACAGAGTTTTGTTTGTAGAAAATATCTCATGGACTCGTGGATTGTTAATATGTTAATGTATAAACAGATTTACTTATAATGAATAGAATTCTGTTGTTCTGATTAATTTCTGTGTTCATCCATATCAAACTTAAAATTAAGCATGTAATTCCAGCCTAGAATTTTGCTCTTCTTGTTATTTTAAATACTGTTTTCAGGTTCTAGGACATGTGCCATGGTGAATTGCCAATATGGATGTGAAGAAGTCAAAGGGCAGGTGCAGTGTCTCTGTCCATCAGGTGGCCTTCAGCTGGGACCAAATGGAAGGACATGCATTGGTATGGTTAAAGAGCTCATTCTCAGCTTATTTTCTGCAGGATCCCTGAAGCCATACGATTCTGGGGAAAGGTTAAGAAGTACTTAACCCTCCTTGCTAGCTTAAATAATGCTTTGTGTTATTCTCAGTGTGATGTTTTTTTAAAAATAATTTTTCTTGTAATATTGGCCATGTAATTCTTTGGATAACTCTCATCCCCAACAAATAATTCAAAGTTTTCACATAATTTAGAGTAATCAACAGATTCAGTTTCTGCCTATTGCCATGAGGCCATTAAATACAGTGCTTTCCCTGCAGGAAGCTGCCCCGCTGATATAATGTGTTATAGGATTTGGGCATCTTGTTTGGATGGGACTTTCTTTTATTGTGATGACCCACAATACAAACTTCTCAATTTTTCTCCAGAAGCCTCAACATTACCTGTGAGTTTCCTGTGATGAAGAAAGCATTGCTTATAATACTTGATACTGTGTTCTTCCATAAAGTTAGTTTACATTTTACTGCTTCCTTCATAAGAACACGTGCAAAAGCTATCACCAAGTGTGAAATTTTAGGACTTGCTTATTAAGCTTATTTCTCATAAAGACCAAACCATTCCCCTGCAAATCCCAGCGAGCTCTTTCTTTCCCATTTTACCTTCTCGTGGATCTGACCAGCATCCCTTCTCCTGCTGCAGACATTGACGAATGCTCCACTGGCAAAGCTGTCTGCTCTTACAACCGCAGATGTGTCAACACATTTGGAAGCTTCTACTGCAAGTGCCAGCTTGGTTATGAATTAAAATACACCAGCGGCCGCTACAACTGTGTAGGTAAGAGTTAGCCCATGGATGTTCCTTCTTCATTCTTTTTATTCCCACGGTGTGCATCTTCCCTGTCGTTGCCTCAAGCACATTGGCCTGTCCTGGGGGTGCTGCCTCAGAAATGGGTAAAAGATGTCACACTAAGAATATGCTTGATAGCACTTTGAATTTTTCTCCCTCTTTTTTTTTTTTTTTTTTTTAATGTAGTCTTATGAAAAATCAAATCACTGGCACTTACAATTTAAATTGCCTCATTTTACCAAGTCAAGATGTGCAAGAGTTTGTTGTCAGTTGGAAACTGCTGACTAAGAAAAAAAGCTACTTCTGGTAAAGGTTTAGTTAAAGAACCATTTTTTTTGTCTTGGCTTTCAAACTGTGATGAATAAGCAGTCTCACGATATTTTTTTTTCTTTTTTTCATGTCATTATTGAGGAATGTGAATTAAGTGCCTTCATGACTGTAAAAAGTTATTTGGATGAATTGTACAGAACTTGGGGGAAAAAAATTACGAAAATAGGAGGCTTCAATTACTTTTCAGGTTTCTGTTGCATGACAAAGTTTCTCCCTAATAAAAATAAATACAGGCAAAAAGTTATCTTGACATGCTCAGGTGTTAAAACAAATGTGAAAACACCCTTACTCTTGTTTCAATCCATTAGCTAAATGCTGGAAGGACAACAAAGTATAAGTTACTGCAGCAGGTGCTGTGGGAGTATTGTTCCAGCTGTTTACTATATAAGGGCCTGGAAGGGTTGGAACTACTACAACTGCATTAAAAAGAGGATTAATGGGATTTGTTTATATTTAATTGATAATAGAAGTGAGGGGTGGGAGGGAGATCATAAGGCAGGTTTGGAGACTTAAGTTTGCATTTCATGTTGTCTGCAAACCCTGCGAGACTTAAAGTGGAAAAAATATTTTCTCATACAATATGTGTGCATGGGGGAAAAACTGGAAAGGTCTCAGTAGTCAGGATTTTATTTGCAAACCTAAATCTCACTCTCAGACACACCAGACTTTTGAGTCAGTCTTCCTGCTACTTGTTTGTTTGTTGACTTACATTGTGAGAGGACCTATCAGCTGCTAAAAATGCTCCAATCTGGATAAAATGTGAGTGGTGCAAACATTTGTGCACCAGCATGACTCCCTCATGCGGGAGAAATCAGAAACAGCTTTGTAATGGAGCAAGATCAAATACTCTTGCTGTTTGTACATTTAGCTGTGAGTTGAATGTAGTATTTTCTATTGAATTTTCCTGATTATACCTTTTTTCATGCAGCATCATATGTATGCTGGGATGCTAGAAGTAGATTAAAGATCTTGACACCTTGGCATGCTCAGGGTTACTTTCTATTACATTCTTTCTACAGTGAGTGGAAGAATGAGAACATTTTGGTGAACTGTTTTTTAACTGATGTCACACATTCTCCGCTGCCTTGTGCATTTTGTTAATACAAGAGTGTGTACAATCTATAGTTTGAATCCTGTTCTCAGTCAGAAAATCACTGCATTCACTTGGTTTTTACTGCGATGCTCTACATTTTCCATGGATGCATATGGCAGCATCTGTGCATTTGGAGCTGACACCAAGCATTCTCTCCTAGTGTGAATTCTTGTGCCTCTGAGGGTCACTGCACTGCCATGGTCTGACATTAGTGTTTACAGCACCTGGAAACAGATGGGTGCCACAAACCGGCTGTCACGAACCTCGGGTTTCAAGACAGCTTTCACTGAAGTGTTTCTATCTTTCCCCAGATGTAAATGAATGTGTGACAAATACACACAGGTGTAACCTCCACGCAGAGTGCCTCAACACCCAAGGCTCCTTCCAGTGNTTTGTTTGTCTACTGAATATGGAAATCCTCCTATAAAGATGTCATTTCCCACTTTAACTGAATATGACTTTCCAAGAAGAAAGAAAGGCTGTTCTTGTCTTTATATTTAAAATGAACCTTTTAATTTATAATTAATAAATATTAAAAATGAACCTTTTGTTTTATTAAACCTGGCAGATGTTTTTCTTGCAATATCATTAAAGATGTTTTCCTCAAGAGGACACTTGACTGCTGTTCAAACATTTTAAAAGTTTTTGTCTATAGCAGATGAAGCCTACATAATATATAAATCTTTTCAAGTAATCCTTGATCAGATATGTATTATGATTATACTTCATGGTCACAGATATTCTTTGAGTCCTATTATTCCTGTTCCTACTCCCATTATCATAGTAATTGAAACTTAGAATACACATTGATAAATTAATATTTTCAGTGAATATTTTGAGTTGCAAGGGACCCACTAGTCCAACTCCTGGCCCTGCACAGGAGAGCACCATTTTGTTAAGTTTCAACTTCCAGCAAAAAAATGTTGACTTTTAACAAGCAAAAATAAACACACAAAAATCTGACTGTTACTGAAAGGTTTGACGTGGACATAGATTACCAGAGCAGAGCTGTTTAGAACATTCTTCTACTCAAGTTCTGTGTTATGAGCCAGTTTCCTTGCTAGACCACATCCCTTGTGATATGTCACTGCAGCTCACTGAAATGGAAGGATGCATTTGACTGGATATCAAAGCAAACTGACATGACACCTCTTGATATGGTTTTGTTAAAACAAAACGTACCACAGGGGAAATGTTAAACAAATGCTTCTGATCAAAATAGTCTGGGGTTTATTTTGTTAATTTATTTGGCTTTTTCTTTTTAATGAGAAGATAAAAATTTTCAGGGAAATTTTATTTTTGACTAATTCTATGTATAAAATATTCTTCCATCAAGCAAAAACAATTCAACAAGAATGATTGCTTAAATCTGAATAACAGAAATATTTTCACTTGTGGAGAGACATTTTTTGATGTCTAGACCTGTAAAAAAATCGGTTCTGAAGTCAGATATCTCTATCTTCTCACTGGTATTTCTCCTACATAGTTTGCCCTCTGTCTACTCCTCATGTCACATTTCCAGTTACCGAAGTCCATTTGTTTTTTAGCAGAGGAAGGATCCATGCCATTCATAAACTTAATAGAATACACTAAATGGAAAAGAGATTTAGTACAAGAAAGGATAGAGGAATAACATACAGTAATGAGAGCAATCAGAGCCATAGGCAGAAGGTCAAAAGGTGAGGGTCCAGCTAGAATGATGCAAAGAACAATAGAGGAAGATGGAAATACAATCAATGGTAGGTGAACCCTGAAATGCAGTGGTGCTAAATAGAGACTGGTTTCTCTGGTGGTAATTCCCTCACATATAGCTTTTCTTTTTAAAAGGAAAAGGAGGAGACTCTTATTGGTCTGAATGTTTCAATAGTTGATTTTTACTGCAATCCTCAAGAACATCTGACCAGTGTAACTGATGGGGCAGGGCGTCTTGCTATTGGGGAAAATGTTTTTTTCAAACAGGGACACAAACAGTTGGATGTACCAGCCTACAGTGAAACACTAAGTGTTCTCCATGTCATATGGCAATTCTGGAAAAGCTTTGGCTTTTTCCTGCACCCAAAAGAAATTTTGCTACTGGGTTTAATGGAATGAGGACACCATCTTGGGAATTTAGGGGCTGAAGGCCGTGGCTTCAAACTTCTTTTGGTGACAATGGCTACAGTTCCTGTGGCCCATTCCAGCTCCCAACAGATGGGCCTGGGCTTGTGCTGCAGCTGAACAAAAAGCTTCTTAAATAAGTCTCCAGTATTCCACATAATTATTCCCACAGAGCTGGAATTCTGTTTTCATAGGGAAGCATTAGTCCTTTAGAGCAATTGTCTCTAGTATAAAAAAACCCCCAAACAACTGGNATCCTTCCAGTGCAAATGCAAACAGGGCTACAGAGGAAGTGGATTTGATTGCGCTGGTGAGTACCACTGGATGTCAGGAATAGTGCTGTATAGTTTTTCTCCAATAACAGATCATTACAAGGCAGGTTCTCAGAAAAGTCGTGCTGAACAGTGCTGCAATACCAACCAAGCAAGACCTCTCCACAAAATAATATATTAATTGTATGACTCATAGCAGAGTAAATACAAGTATCACTTGTTCAAATTAATTTTGCCTGTAAGTCTCCAAGTCTCATCATATTTCTACGAATTGCAAGTTGAACAGAGAAGTGCATTTGTCTTGAAGAAACAGAGAAAATAGTTTAAAAAATCTACTGTGAATTTTCCATGTATTCCCAAGGTTAGCCCCTTGGAGGGCTGTGCAGTCCCCCCCAGAAGAGTTTCAGGATAACTTAGCAAAAAATGAGGAAAGGGTGGAAAGCTGTGACTTCTGTGTTAAACTGTTTTCACTTAAAATTTTGCCTTTGTTTGTCTATTGAATATGGAAATCCTCCCATAAAAATGTCATTTCCCACTTTAACTGAATATGACTTTCCAAGAAGAAAGAAAGGCTGTTCTTGTCTTTATATTTNATAACAGGAAAAAGGATTACTATCTTAAAGTCTACAGGCATCACTCTAAGGAGCTCAACAATGACACCCTTGTTATTGCCTGGCTAGAGGCAGAGGTTGCTCTTCTTCATTATGCTTTTTTGGGTATCTAAATGTCAAAAACTCATGCCGGCTCTCTCTCTGCCTCTTGTATTACTCATTCATTTTCTACTGATCAGGTAACCCTTAAACCCCACATATGATTTTGTTTTCTTATTAACTTGCCAGTCCTGAGAAAGGTTTGGTTTGACATAATAAAGTTTCAAAGCTTCAGAAGTGATTGTGGTCATATTGCTGGTGATATTTTTAAAATTTAATTCAGTATGGAGTCAAATACTGCTGTCATTCTTTAGTCAGTAACACTTAGGCTTTGTCACCACACATTTCCTCCTGGATACCTTGCTGGCTGGTGTAGTCATGTACTAAGCACAGCCCAGCATAACAAACTTGCCCTCATTTCTTGAAGTATCCTTCCCTAAATAAGATAGCAAAAATTTTATATTAAATTAAATAGGTTAGGAGGAATATATATTGGTAAATGATGTTCCATGGTGCTTAGAAGAAAATAATAGCCCAGAATCTGTCTTTTAACCTATCTACAAAAACTGTCAGACTCTCTTAAGAATATCTAAAAGAGGTTGATAACTTAGAATGATTTCTGAAAGTATGTCATGCTGATCTAATCTCTACTCACATCTACAGGCTCCACCTACACGTAGTACATGGTTGTCTGTCTCCCTCACCACTTTTCCAACTCTTATATAGAGAAGCTACAAAGGGAGCTACGAAAGGATTTGTGAGCCAATCTCCTAGGCTTGTCTCTCACTGGTATTTTTAAACCCTCTGTGAGGTGTGAAGGTGGAAGCAGTGGGGTGCCTGCTGGAGTGCAGAGCAAGCTGTCTCCTACTGCATCCCCCGTGTGTTCAGGGCCAGCACTGGCTGCAGCCACAGGGTGTGTGGAAGGAAAACAGATGAGTCTGTCCCTCTCCTGTATCATCCCCTGAGCACTTCCCTTTACACAATGCAGCACACAGTCAATGGGTTGGCATATGCTCTCTGTGTATTTTTTTCAACTCAACCTTCACAACCTGGTCATTAGACATCCCACACCAATACGTTTCCTTGGGTTTATAATTTCATATAGCAGCTGATGACAGAGAAGTTTTACTTTTAGCCCTCAGCCACCGTTTGTTGTTCTGCTTCTTGCCTTAATTCTCCCTAATCCAAATAAATAAAATACCTTTGAAATCTGAGATATTTTCATATTTGGGCAATGAGAAGGAGGCAGTAATCTGCATGCTTTCTGATCGAAGGTACATGAGGAAGAGCTGGGGTGGAATGCACTACAGTTCTTTGCACTTTCCAAAATTCTCTGCATTCACATGGACAGATAAATGCACAAATGTTTGTGACCAACATCTCTGCATTTATCTACATGTCTTGAGGTAAAGGGTCCTGAAAAATCACTGCCTCAGCTGTAGCACCCCAGAGTGCCCGAGAAGGTGAGCTGCTCACTCAGGCAAGTGCACAGGCCACGGATTTAAAAGAATAGACTGAATTTAAGGTGGTGTATCCTTAGATTGCATTAGTCCTGCAATTTATGGGTAGGCATAAAAAGACTTAAATCAGCACCTCTGACTACTCTAAAGCTGAATGCAGGTTAGAAGGAGACTAGTGCTATCTCCTAAAATACGCTTAGTGTCTAGAATCTCTTTGTCTCCACAAGCATGGAGATTTTCATAGTGCAGCAGCAAATTGGAGTCTGCAAGCACATGGGAATTTATGCATTTTCATCCCCCTATTTTTGTCACTCCTGTCAGTTGACTTTCCACACTGCTAAATTTTGCACATACAAGGAGATTGGTTTTCTGACACCACAGAGGTTATTATGTTGAACTGTAAGAATTTTTCATTTCATGACGAAGACTTCAAAGCAGAAACTAAAAGCAGATGTTGAGGTTTGCTGAGCAGTCAGTCCTGTGGCCTTGAAAATCCCCAAAACCTCTTTATTAAAAGTGTGAAGTTTCTTGTTACAGATTGTCAGGAGGCAATTTGTTTGGAATTAAGCTTTCCTGTTAATTTTTATTGCTGAATTCTGAGTTTAGACCCAGGGAACCTTACATCCTTCATGACATCATCCTCCAGAGGATACTTAGTGGAGTATTAGTAAAGAGTTTACTTGCAAGTATTTGACAAGCAAGTCTACAAATTTTATCCAAAAAAAGGAAGGAAAAATCCTCAATTTTGATTTTTATTTTATTGGCATCTGTTTAGTCCAACAGCAATCTCAAAAACACCTGAATGCTACAGAGAGCACACCAAGAGTCTGACTCTGTTCCTGACATACTAAATAGGATGTAGCTGCACTTGCCATAAATAAAATGTGACAAATTCACAGTGATAGGCTTGTATTTTCCAGGAGTGAATATAAATTCAGGGAACTTTCCCCTTTTCCTACTAGACTGCAGTTCTACTTTTTTTAACTGGTGTTTTTTCTTCTGCTGTGTCTCCATGAAAATAAGCA
>VYZQ01034995.1:10000-26442 GCA_013400655.1 Mystacornis crossleyi | reverse complement strand
AAAAAAGGAAAACAAAACAAAACGGCGGAGGGGATCGCAGGAAGCGCTGAAGGAGCCTCCCGCCCCGCACAGCACGGCGCAGAGCTGCGCGACAGGACAGTGCGCGCACTGCGGGCCCCTGCGCGGTGCGGCGCAGCGCCGATCGGCGACAGTGGGGTACATCCTAGCGGCGGCTGGCTGCCATGGGAGCGGGGCTGTCCGCACTCTCCGCCCGCCCGGGCCGAGGGGGAGGCGGGCAGGGACGGCCACTGGAAGCGGCAACTTGTGGCGGCGGCCGCGGAGATGAAGCTGCTGCGCGGCGGAGGGGCCGCCCGCCTCCCCGGGGGACGGACGGGGCGGGAGGGACGCGAGTCGGCGGGACGGGGCGGGGGAGGCTCGGCCTGGCTCCCCGGCAACTTGTAATGCGATAAGAGGGGAAAGCGGGGGATGGGAGGGAGGGAAGTCTCTCCCCACCCCACCCCCNAGGGCGGAAGGGTGAGGAGTGTCACAAAAAGTCATTACAACCTGAGAGAGAGAGGGAGAAAGAAAAAAAACTTCCTACCAATGGACAACAGGAAGTGACCACCACCACCAACGGGGAGTCTCTGCTTGGAGAAAGAAGCTGCAAGACAAAGAAGGAAGGAGAGGTGAAAGACAAAACTGCCCAAGGTCTTCTGTGTGTGCGTGCGTGCTCTTTCGAGAGCGGAGAGAACAAAAGTCAGCCGGGAAGGGGAGACAGAAAGAGCGACGGGAAAGGAGACGGGATGGAGGAAGAGCCAAAGAGAAGCATGTGAAGATCAAGGGGAAAGAACAGTACAACGCCGAAAAAGAAATCACACCGAGAAGAAAAGGAAAAAGAAAAGGCATACACAAAAGTTTCTTTTCCTTCTGGGAAGAAATTACTCACACAGAAATCAGATGCTTTGCAGCTCAACTTCTGGGGAAAGAGAGACCGAGAGAGCAGAGGACGGAGAGTGATGTGAAGAAAGAAAAGGGAAAAGAAAGAAAATAAAGCAAAGAGAGCAGAAAGCAGAGCGAAAGATACTGAGAGACTGGGGGAAGAAAGCACGACAGACAGAAAAGAGAAGATCGTGACCTTTCCCAACAAGTGAACCTTGCACATATGTTGTGTAAAGTGTGTGCAAAACAGATTCCCTCCTGCGTGGTGCGTGTGTGCTTCGCTGCTGCCGCCGCTGCTGCCGCCGCCGCCGCCGCCACCGACGAGGTCGGTGCCTCTCGCAGGCGGCGCTGCCGGTGCCGGGGAGACGCATCATTTGGCGGAGCGAAGCGGCTAATTGCGGAGCCCCGTCCTTCATTTACATATGCAGCCTGAGTCCGCTGGAGCCGCGCCAATCCGCGCTCGCCCCCAGCACCATTAATCGCCATGCATTATTCACAATCATAATTACTGAGCCNGGAGCGGAGCGGGCTGCGGGGCGGGGCCAGCCCCGGCGGCAGCCCCGGCAGCGCGGCACGGGAGGCGGAGGAGGAGGAGGAGAGTAGGAGGAGCTGCCGTGTGACCCGCTCCGCTCCCAAACTTGAAAGTTTATCTGCCCGAAATCAAGAGCGGCCGCGGTACGCGCAGCGCTCCTCGGCTCGGAGCAGAGGCAGCGACCGGCGGAGCCGCCGCGCAGGGAGCAGCTGGCGGCGCCGCTGAGAACGAGGCAAGGCAGGGGAGGGGGGANGCATACACAAAAGTTTCTTTTCCTTCTGGGAAGAAATTACTCACACAGAAATCAGATGCTTTGCAGCTCAACTTCTGGGGAAAGAGAGACCGAGAGAGCAGAGGACGGAGAGTGATGTGAAGAAAGAAAAGGGAAAAGAAAGAAAATAAAGCAAAGAGAGCAGAAAGCAGAGCAAAAGAAACTGAGAGACTGGGGGAAGAAAGCACGACAGACAGAAAAGAGAAGATCGTGACCTTTCCCAACAAGTGAACCTTGCACATATGTTGTGTAAAGTGTGTGCAAAACAGATTCCCTCCTGCGTGGTGCGTGTGTGCTTCGCTGCTGCCGCCGCTGCTGCCGCCGCCGCCGCCGCCACCGACGAGGTCGGTGCCTCTCGCAGGCGGCGCTGCCGGTGCCGGGGAGACGCATCATTTGGCGGAGCGAAGCGGCTAATTGCGGAGCCCCGTCCTTCATTTACATATGCAGCCTGAGTCCGCTGGAGCCGCGCCAATCCGCGCTCGCCCCCAGCACCATTAATCGCCATGCATTATTCACAATCATAATTACTGAGCCCCATGCGCGCTGCGCGCAGCCGCCCCAGCCCGCCGCCCCGCGCACACCCCGCCGCCCCGCGCACACCCCGCCTGGCTCATCCCCCGCTCGCTCACCCGCTCACCCGCGCACTCACTCACTCACTCCCAGTTTGGCTGGCTGGTTAGACTTGCCTTTTTTTTTTTTTTTCCCCGGGGGGTTGGTTGTCTTTTCTGTTGTTTGTTTGGTTTGTTTTGCAACTCGACTTTTATTTGTGAACAGTTATTTCCAGCCCCCAACCCCCCTTCCTTCGTTCTCAATTCCTTCCCCCCTCCTTTCCACCTCCACGTCGCTGATGCCTCTGCAAAAAGCAGAGTCAAGACGGCTCAGTTAGCAGCATGTCTCGTCGAAAGCAAGCGAAACCCCAGCATCTCAAATCGGACGAAGAGCTGCAAGCAGAGGTAGTTTCTGAGCACGGTAAGGGCTCCCAGTGCCTCTTTCTCCTTCTCTCTCTCTCTTTTTGTGAGTGTGTTTCGGTTGGAGATAGGTGAATTTATGGTGATGGTGAACATGGGAACGCAATTACTCTGCAGCGGGAGAATGGGAATTAGAGCAGCCGGGGGAAGAGGCAGCGGAACTGAGAAGTTCGCAGTTTAGCCAAGTTTCTGCAGCCCACCCCTTGCCTAACCAGCCCTCCCAGCAGCAACCTCCCGGCCTCCCCAGCGCTTTGATCGCGGCTGGGCTCGGCGGCGGGGCTCGGCCCTCCCTCCCCACTCACCCGGGCTGGAGCAGCTGCAGGAACGGGCGCCCCGGAGCAGCGCCTGCCTCCTCCTCCTCCTCCTCCTCCTCCTCCTCTCCGCTGCGCTCCTTCTCTCTGTGTTGTTGGGTACCCCCTTTCTCTCCCTCCCGGCGGAGGCTCGGTGCGGACAGAAGCCATGTTCCACTCGCCCCACCGGCAGGAAAGTTGGGGCGGCCGGGGCCGGGGTGCCCTGCCCGGGGCTGCGGGAGGTCCCGCGGGCCATGGGCTGCCGGACCCCGGGGCAGCCCCACGGCGGCCGCTGCTAGGGGATGCCCCCGTCATCCCTAGTCGCCAGCGCAGGCTGCGAGGGCTGCCCCGGCCGCTCCCCCCGTAGTCCCGGGGGACCGGGGGGAACCCTGGCAGGAGCGGGCAGGGCCGCTCGGGTGCGTGGGGCCAGCGGAGTTGGTTTCGTTATTTTCGAGAGGATTGAACAGCAGCTTTTCTCCTTCCCCCCTGCGCTGCCTTCCCCCCTTCGCCTCCTGGCTCTGCTGCGACTGTAATTATTATCAGTGGTAGGTGACACGGAGTGCCACCACCGCCACCAGCCCCTGTCGCGCCGGCTGTAGGCAGTGGGGAAGGGTTATTTTCTCGCCCATCCGCCATTCCTCGCTTCCTCCCCACACGCAGGCACACGCACACTTGCTTTTATGCATCTGGGCTGCCAGGCTGTTAGTGAACAAGTGTGCAAAGCTGGAGAGATTTGGACTGTAATCCCGCTTCATTTCCACTTTACTGTGTTTTTCTTTTGGGGAATAGGGCTGCAGGGTATTCGTCTTCCTTTTTCCTTTTTTTTTTTTCTTTTTTTAATTACTAAAATTTTTTTAATTACTAATTTCCTTAGTAGTCCCTGGCACTGCAGTATGCAAGGCACACCACGGCCCATGCTCTCTTCTCCCGGACTAAGACGAGAGCTTCCACTTGAAAGTTTTTCTTTTCCTCTTTGCATAGAGGCCACTTCTTTCTTAGTTTCTCGCATAACCAAGAGGGATCCCCAATGCTTTCCACTTTCAGTGTCGGCCCCTTGCTCCACTGTATTATCTCCTCTCTCTCTCTCTCCCTTCGAAAAGGAAAACGGAAAAGTCTTTCTCCTGTTTTAAAACTATAATTACTTTTAAGTTGCTTCTGTGAGGAGAGAAAGGCAGCAAAGTTGAAGCCTGAGGAGGATTTTGACTATTGTATCTGACCTTTACCGCCCTGAAGCTTAAGGCAGCGTGAATCCACTTCATCAGGTTAAAACATCTGTCAGACTGGCAAATTGTTAAGCCTCCTGCTCCTTCCCAGGGTATTTGGGGAGGCAGGGAGCAAGTCCCACACTGACCAGAGCTGCTAAGGGGGCTCCTGCCACTGCTCCAGAAAAGCTCACTTGGGTGTTGACAATAACAGCCACACAGAGAAATGCTTCCTTCTGTCACAGTGGAGGAGCAAAGCAGTGCATTTTCAAATTTTTTTTTCCTTTAGGAAATTGTGGTCATGTAAAATAAATTAATATAGACAAGCAGAGGAGAATTAGTATTTTATTACGAAAGCAAGATTTGTTGAGCCCATCTCTGTTGGTCTGGGCTCTGGGAAGAGTTTATCATTAGCATTTTAAACTTTTACATGCTCTGAGTCCGTTTCAGTATAGAAAAATAAAACCCCACTACTTCATTATGACACTCCTGGTGAGTTAATAAATTGAAAAAAAAATTGTTAAACTAGGTTTTTGTTTTGTTTTGTGAATCTTATCTATGTAGCCATGTCACCCGAGATTAGAACAAGAGATATGCTAAAAAGAAACGCTTGCATATGGTGGGTAGATTAAGGACAAAGAATCTTTTTGTCATGGAAATGTTTTTTTTTTTCCCCTTTTTGGGGGGGTTTTGTTTTGTTTACTTCATCACATAGAATTTCTCACACTTGGTTTGTTTTGTATTGCCCTCAATGACTACATGATCAAATGAATGGATTTATTTCTGCCGAATGAGAAAGACAGTCTTTCCATCAAAAGGACTACATTGCATCCCAGTGAGGAATTTTAAAGCGTTATTATTGTGGTCCTTGAATAGCACAAAATCGGCTTTCACAGCAGCCCTAAAATGCAACAATGTAAATACTTTTCAGCCTTAGAAGGCTGTTATCAAAATGTGCTATGTTTCCTTTTATTAAAACATATTTTAATTAATAGAGTGAAACCCTTGATAGTTAAAAATTAACAAGCTAAAGTTGGGTTTGCACTTTCATTTAAGAAACATGAAGAAGGTGGAGACAGGCTGCAGGAGCAGAGGGCTATCTAGTGCACATTAGTGTAATGTAAATCATTTACACATTATATTAGGAAGTCTAACGATTGCCATACTTGAAAGCAATTTTATAGGCCAGAAATAATGAGAGTTCCAAATCTCATGAATTAAAACACTTCTTGTCAAGTCAGTGTTCTTCGTTTCTGTTCACAGCTGTGATCAAGATATTGCTACAGTTCCTGAGTATATTTTGCAACAGGCCAAAAATAGTTCGCACAGTGCAAGAACATTTGTCATTTTAAGAAAGCAAACTCTGTAAGCAGTATTATTTCATATGTGTAGCCTTTTCACTCATTTTGCTGTTCGTCTCCAAAGGAGACAACGCAAGACTAAACAAATGAATCTTATTATTTATTCAATGAAATCATGTTAAATATCACCCCAAAATAGATTTTATAAAATGAAGTATTTAAAAATTAATGTCCCATAAATGTAATCCTTACAGTGAAGGGATATTCACAGCAACAGAGAGAAGCCTGGCAGTTTGAGGTGCAGGATGGAAGACAAACATTAGGCCAGGTTTTAAGGTGACGGGTCACAGCAGAACTTTCATGCTAACATTATCACAAAAGTTTTAGAATCTAAACAAATAATCTTATAGCCTGCTTGGGCTGCAGCATAACACAACTGCATTCGAACAGGACATTGTCATGGTGGTGAGAAACTGTTGGAAATCTGAAGATAATTAGCATGTCATCAACTACACATATACACTCAAAATCGTTTGAAATTGTCCAAAGTGAAATGCTAAAAATATATTTTAAAATAATTTTGAAAAGAAATGTTAACAAACAGCTAATGATATATTTCTTGAATAATTGCAGTGTAGAAGAGTGAACAAAAAATATGTTTTTAAAAAAAAACCACAGTTTGAGGGTGCTAAATGAGAAGATCTGCTGGAAATCATTTAAAAATAGCAGCAGCAGGACTCAGATGACTGCCTGTAGAATACAATAATCTCAGTTTCTCAGTAAATGTAACACATTGTAATAGCTGGAATTACATTTCTAATACACTTGCCTAATTCAACAGATTACAAATTAATCAGAATTGTAGATACAATGCATATGCTTCAACTCCAACAAATTTTAAAATTAACCATGGGCATAGCATTTGTATTTTAAAGGTAGGGATAACAAAAAGCTTTTTTTTGTTTGTGGGGTTTTTTTTTGGTTTTCTTCCATTTTGGTTGGGTTTGGGGTTTTGGGGGGGTTTTTTTGTAGTCCTGAAAAGTGATTTTTGAAAAGTGCAAATGAGGTTCTGGTAAGAGTGATGACAAATGGTGCTTTAGACTTTTTCATGTGAAGTTTCTGGCAAAGATGTATCATTGTTTAGCCTGAGGTGGAAGGGATACCTTGTAGTGAACTGTGTAAAGAGAGTTTTCTAATGTGCCTTTTGCAGTAATTTTTTAAAATATTGTACCTCTTCTTCCTTCCACTCTTCAGTACATACAACATAGTCTAAACTAACTGCTCTGTTTGGTAAAGTGGGATTGGGCTGTGCAGTTTTGGGCAATTTGGGGACTGCACTCAGTATTCTTCTGGAGTATGTGCACAGACACACAGGCTCAGCTACAGCAAATACACAGTTCAGTATGTAGCAGCCAGCCTCATGCGAGTGTGGTCACTCCATCCGTATATAGGGAGAGTTAAAACACATTTTGGGGGGACATTCCTCTGTATGAAATTGAGGTTATTCTCTATTTCTTAGACACTGTCGCATTTAAAACTTGAGAAGTCACAAGCAGCTGTCAGTAAACATAAAACTTAGGTGATTTTTGTGAATGTTTGTTCTGAGGCAAGTGTAAGAGAAGGCTTTTTGTTTTGAAAAATAAAGGCCAAATAAGAATCGCTATAATTGTCCCTTTGATTAGAAATGGTAATTGAAACTTTATATAAATCCTTTTGCCATTACAGTAGAGACCTCATATTCAAACTACATAACATCTGTGTTTGTATAATTTTGAAAACACTCTGCACTGAATTCTGTTAGCCATAGAAAAATATTTGGAATAATAAAGAAACTACAGCAATTGGCCAATTTGCTGATGTATGTATAACAATGGAATTAGACAAAACTGGGTCAGATTTTATCTGGTGATCCAGGCCCTGAAGTCTTACCATCTCCTGAGGCAGACATTAAGGCACTTTTTTCAGACTGAGAGAAAGGAAATTTTGAAAGGTGTTTGCTTAAATTCTGTGTAATTAAGCTATTAATATGCATACGTTTAGCTGTTGAAAATTACTTTTCCTTGCCTAAGATAGAGAAAAGTTTACAATTCAAAAAACGTAGCATTAGAAAAAGAGTAAAAAGAAACTAATTAATAAGAGTATTAGTGCCATCTGAAAAACAGTCTGCCGTCTGAAAAATAGTCTAAGTCCTGGGAAGATTTTCCTGATATCTCTCCTTCATTTGATTTGTTGTCTGCCAAACATAGACAAGCATATCTGTTGACTATCCAGCAGTCAGGACATGAGTCAATCACTTTTGCTGATAATAAACCTGGTCTGGCATGACATTAAAATAGTTAAGTACTGACACAGTTTCTGCAATAAAGCATATAAAAATAATTTCTTTCATTATATTGTATTTTTAAAATGAGAGTAATTGTCTAATTTTTTTTCCAGAGGAGGAACTAGTAAATTTAGTTCTAGCAATACATTCATATTGAATTTTATATATCAGTGTAAATCCTGTTTCCTTTGCACTCTTAAAATGTCCCACTAAATGTAGTAAAGGTTCTCCATCAATACTAAAAACGGAATTTAGGCCAAAATGTACTTTTAGGAGCTGGTTCAGTTATAGTGTTGCTAGACCTAGAGAACATTTCTTCTTATCTCAGAAATACCCAACAAAACCATGAAAACCAGAAAGACAATTGTTTGTAAGGGTGATAGAAAACCATAATGCAACACATTTAAAAGATCTGTTTCAAGTTGAAAAATGAAAAGAGAATTTCATTTTTCCACTTAAAAGGAATTTATTCTTTTATTATTTATTCTTCAGTAAAGAGAGAGGGCTTTACTATTTCCTTGCCATAGTTAGGTTGCAAAAACTGAGCGTATTTGAATATTTATTATTATAGTATAAGTTAAATCTTTACAAAAAGCCCTTCTGAAATTCTTATTGCCACTTTCTAATACTGGCATGTGTGATGTGTTCCCCCCGGCACCCCCAGTTTCACCACTCCCCCCAAAAAATCTGAAACCTATCACTGGTTGCAGAAGAAACACCGCAGACATTTCCAAACTTCGGAGCCAGAGAGGGAGGCACACCCAAGTGCTCGGGCAGGCTGCTGGCCCCGTGCAGCAGCCGCGGGGCCGCGGGCCGGGGAGGGCGCGGGGGCGCAGGTGGGCGCTCCGCGGACGGGTCGCGCCGCGCCGCGCCGCGGGAGCTCCGCCGGGGAATGCCGGCCCGAAGGTGGGACCGCGGAGTGCCAGAAAGCTTCCCCAGGCCTCCTCTCCCTGAGGGTGGGTAGTTAGAAGTGCTTTGACAAGGCTTGCTGATTTAACCTTTGCCTGCTTTGCCCTGCCAGGGGTGGCCACTAGATGTCAAGCTCATAATACAATTAGTACATCTGTGCAGTTGACCTTGGCAGCACGGCTTACCACTGTTCTGTTAAGTGTTAACACTGAATTTGAGTGTTAACTAGAGATCCCTCGGAGTTTGCTACATGCTGTACAGCTTATCAAATGCCCATCTAGTTCAGCACAAGTGTTTACAGTCCTTAAAGTAGGAAAAAGGTTTTCTTTTGTGAAGCCCAGCATCTTGAGCTGCTTAATTAACCCTGCAGGTGCTGCCTTATTTTTGTTCCAGATAATAAAAACCGACTTATCCTTCAGCATTTCAGGAGACCCCTTCTCCTGGTGCCGTTCGATAGTTTTCATTTATGAATTTGTTGATGCACTAATGTCCCCGAAGCTGGAAATTATTAAAGCTTAAGGATTTGTCTAGATCGTTACGGCTTTGCTATCCTGGGCAACACTGCAGTACGTATAATGGTGAAAGACTGAGCTGCACAACTGGCATTGAACCACTTCAGGTTTGCTCTTTCAAGCACTCCTGGCTGTAATTTTACTCAAAGGAGTAGTGTCACTGAGCCCAGAACTTGTAAGTTCAGTTTTGAGATACTTAGGACGTGCAGGATTGGGTCCTCACATCGGCTACTTATCTTGTCAGCCTCCAAAACCAAATTCGTCCACCTTTCTGTGCTCGTTCAGAGACTGATTGGCTTCATTAATTCTGCAGGGTGTTAAGAGTTGAGTAGTTTAAGTTGTAGTTAATTATACACTCTTCAAGGAAAGTGATGCAGAATCTCTGTGGTTCTCCTTTCTTCTAGTTTATTTGGTTTGGTTTGGCTTTTCAATTTTTTTTTTTATTCATATCAGCTCTGTTAGAAGCGTTGACCTCGATTTTATGGGTTTTTTTAGGATTCCCAATAAAACTCAATGCATTCCAAATAGAGTTAGTGTTCCTACAGACACTCACATTATTTGTACATGAATTCTGCACAACCTGAAATTAATGTACACGTGCCATAACAGCCAACCGAATAGCTGTTTATATGACTTTGAAAAACACAGCACAGGTCTTATTTAACATGATATCTTGCACAGATCATACTCTTGCACAGATACTACAAACAATTTGTGAAGCCTGCATCTGTTCCACATCTGCATCCACAGAGAAAGGCGCCAGTGTTTGAAAAAGTGAAGTGCTTCACTGCACAGATTAGAAACTGCAAATGTTTTAACCAGAGTACAGTTAGTGCCTGTGCCACAGGTGGCTGTTACTTAACAAATTCTGAGATTCAGGCTACTGAATAGATCAAACCGAGGGTGCCAGGTCAGCACCGGGTTTTGCATAGCAAGAGTGCCCTCCACTGTTCAAATCCATACTAACAGCTTTTGTGGGCTGAGAAAAAAGGACGGAAAATTTTTCTTTTGAGTCTGGAATTTCTTCTACATTGTTAAACACAGTAGGGGTCTCTATTTGTCTCCTCCTGTTTCACAGCTTGGGCTCAGTATGTGATAATTCATCTTTCTTTATGGGATTCAAAGCTATCATAAAGAGTTAAAAAGAATTAATTTGCAAGAAAATAAACGCGTTCTAACAATTTAAGAAAACTTTCTTTAACAGCTCGGTCAATTGTAAGAGATGATAGAACTAAGAAAAAGTTGTACCGTTCTTCTTCAAAATCAATATGTTGCTACAAGGCTACTGTTTCCAAATTAATACAATTTTAAAACAAATCTATATGTTTTTTAGTATATGTTCTTACTTTATTTAATCTGTGCTTGGGGAAAAATAAGTATTCTGATGATAAATAACTGTCCTGTATCAGTGTGCTAGGCTCAGATTTTGTTTATAATAATGCTTGTTTAAATATACAAAATGCTGTGAACTGCACTTTGAAATTATTATTTGATTTGCATGTGAGAGCATTTTATACATCTGTCTTCAGAGTTAGAAGACATTTTCGCTTTAGTTGATGCTAACATTTTTTTCTGAAACTTCTTCACAGTTTCTACACTGCTTCTCAGTGGGTTTTTTTAATCTTCCTGAAAGAAATTACTGCATTTAGAAAATATTAATTAAGTCTCAATTATAGAGCTCTGAATGTAGAAATAATAGTAATTCATACAGCACTCATTCATGCTTTCATTTGTATTATTGTGTATAGTTTAAAAAGAAGCTTCAGAAAATATTTTACTCCCACATTTGTTGGTTTCCTTTACAAGGCAATTTTGTTTGAATGGTTCAGGAAGGTATCAGCAATTTAAAATATGTGCAAGCCTGAGGAAACGTTGATTCTCTTTCTCGATTTTACCCAAGTGTCCTATGAATCACACATAATTTGAGGATTCCATGACACAGAGTAATAGAAAAACAAAATGCTGAATAATCAGAGATCATTTTATTGTAACAGTCCTTATTTAATATAATTGAAAAGGCCCTTCTCATGTAATTTACTTATGTGGAACTAGAACTGATTTAAGATGGGACAAAATGAAACACAGTATTTGGTTGGGGCTTTTTCCAGACTGGAAGCCGTCAGTCCTCAGAAAGGGGGCATTTAATAAGCAGCATACATTTTAAGAATTAACCTGACTAGCATGTGATGCTTAATTTCAGTCTGTTTAACAAAAGTAGATAGCAACATTTCTGAAGCATCCATTTGTTATATTTTCCCTTCACATCATGCAAGAAGCTCTCCTCTCGAACAGAGGAGAAAGATCTATGCCGGCTATAAAAATTCAGAACTTGTAAAGCCAGGTTTACAAATCCTCTGTGTGTGTAGTCAGAAGTGACAACTTTTTCTCAACTCTGCACATTTCCCAGTGGTGACTAAAGGACCCACAGCACCCTTTGAGCTGTCTCCTTTCCCCTTGGAACCTGAGGAAGTAGGCCAACGCCGTCCTCCTTGCTCCTGCCTGAAAAGTGTTTGGTGGGTACACTTAGTTAGGGGCATAGAGCAAAACCTCCCGGCATCAACCCCTTGTACCCACATCGCTGAGTCACCAGAGCACCTGAACGGCTTCAGGTATCACCACCCCAAGGTGCCTTTCTCAAAATGCCTTCGTTTGAATTTCTATGGGCTAATTTTAGGGCCAGACCTCGGTGGTGCAAAGTGCCAGTGCTGCTAGAGCCACCGTGGCTCCATGGGCTGGCACCTGCTCAGGAGCTTGCCCCGGGTGCCATCTGAGAGATGCTGCCAGAGATTTTTCACCTGTTTTCATAGGGGAAGCTTGATGTGCTGTAATTCGTCTTGCATCCCGTAGCAGCTTCAGATTAGTCCGTTAGCTGTTAGACTGCTAATGAGAAAAAGAAAATAACTGAGAGGTTATTAGTGGCTGAGATCCTGACTGCTTGACAAAGCTCCCATTCAACACCTTTTGTGTAACTAAGAACTGCAAAATTCAACCCATGTCCGTAAGATTAAGCAAGTGATCGTTTAATTCCGCCAAAGCCCTTGAAAATTTTTACTGTATCACATCCTCACTGTAATAACAAAAATTACTGTTTCTCTTCAGGAAAATTTAAAGAAAAAAGATTAAATTCTTTACGACCTAGTGGACTCAATCACTTTGTAATATATCGGAAAATGAAAACAAGCTATAAAACAGAAATAAATACGGAAAATTCCATGTTTTCCTGAAATAGACATATTCTGTGATTAAAAAACAAAAATTAATTTGTAGCTTAATATTTTAGCATTTAACATTTTAATATTCTGAAGTACTGATTAAATTTTGTTATAGATTTCTGTCGTTCATAAAGTGACTGAGTTTTAACAAGGAAGCAAAAATAGCCTTTCATGTAGAACGCTTTTAAGCTTTACTGCTTGTTGAATTCAGTGAGGACTTACACTTCAAAAGCAACAATAAATACATTGCCTTTGTGCTTTCCTATCAGTAAGTTCTACTGAAAGGGATGTTAGAAACTGCACTTGTGAAATACGAAGGCAATGTCCATTTGTCCAGTACAGGGATATATTACAAAATATTTATCAGTTGTTATTTTCAGTCTTTCTTGTTTCACCCTTGCAAGTGCTTATTTTCATGGCTAGTTTGTACTCTTTCAATCCTATTAAATTCGTCACTGTTTCAGATGTGGGTAAAGGCTACTCATTTGAGTCTGAACCTGTTGGATTGAGACCACAGGCTGTCATTCTATGAAGCGTCTTAGTAGCCTCAGCATGCTGTGAAGGAAAGTACAATCACCTGTGGCAAAACAGCATTTACTTTCATGCCATTTGTGTCACCTGCTCACCTGCCTGTTCAAGGAAGTGAAGCTTTGAGAGAGATATGTTTGATGTTTTTTTTTTAAAACCAGAATAATTTACCCTAAATGGGAAGTGCTGTGGTGAGATTCGTTGTATATCTAGTTCGAGGTTGAACTGGGGGGAGGAAAACCCCTAGTGATTCTCTGGCATTATTTGAAATATTTTTCTAAAGGAGTCCTTGACTATTTCAAGGCAGATAGATGATGAGGTGAATGAATTTGGATCGGTTATTTGAAAAGTATTCTTGCTATTTTTAAAGTATGGGAGTTGAGGGAAGGAGAAATGCAAAACAGAGCTGTAGGCCCCACTTACTATAGGCAGGAGCCTGGTCCCCCTGAGACAGCACAAAACTAGCCATTTATTTCATTGAGAGCAGACCTGAGCACTGATTATCCAAGAAATACCTATACTGCTGCATTCCTAGTGTACTTTTTCACAAATTATATTTCAAATGCAAACTGCTCTTTCTTTGAGTTTGAGAATAAGTACACTAGCCTGCTTATTATTTTGAAATGCTGAACAGGTCCACATCAATACCTCTTGGCAATGAGCACCAGTAGTTAAGGTTGCTTTGGAAAGGTTACACATTATACATACTACATTTGATAGATGGAGATCATGAGACTGTCTTCCAATGCATAAAATAATACCTGTTTTGGTTGTAAATGTTCGCATTTGGGCTTAGTGATTACTATAAAGTGTCTGAAATAATTAGCCTGCTGGTGTTTGATCAGCTCATTCTAGATCAGAGGACAGCAATATTTGAATGGCTATATTGCCTGAATCCATCACTAATTACTGAAATCTTTTGTGCAAGGATTGTTTAGAGAAAGCTCTCCTTAAACAAAAGGATAGCGATATATAGATATAAAGCTGGAAGGGGAGCTGCACAGTTTGCAGCTTCTTTAAGAATCAATCCTCCTTTGCAGTCACTCAGTAGCAGTATTAGAAGTAGTTGTTGTAATAATAATAACAATAATAGTAATAACAACANATATTTTTCTAAAGGAGTCCTTGACTATTTCAAGGCAGATAGATGATGAGGTGAATGAATTTGGATCGGTTATTTGAAAAGTATTCTTGCTATTTTTAAAGTATGGGAGTTGAGGGAAGGAGAAATGCAAAACAGAGCTGTAGGCCCCACTTACTATAGGCAGGAGCCTGGTCCCCCTGAGACAGCACAAAACTAGCCATTTATTTCATTGAGAGCAGACCTGAGCACTGATTATCCAAGAAATACCTATACTGCTGCATTCCTAGTGTACTTTTTCACAAATTATATTTCAAATGCAAACTGCTCTTTCTTTGAGTTTGAGAATAAGTACACTAGCCTGCTTATTATTTTGAAATGCTGAACAGGTCCACATCAATACCTCTTGGCAATGAGCACCAGTAGTTAAGGTTGCTTTGGAAAGGTTACACATTATACATACTACATTTGATAGATGGAGATCATGAGACTGTCTTCCAATGCATAAAATAATACCTGTTTTGGTTGTAAATGTTCGCATTTGGGCTTAGTGATTACTATAAAGTGTCTGAAATAATTAGCCTGCTGGTGTTTGATCAGCTCATTCTAGATCAGAGGACAGCAATATTTGAATGGCTATATTGCCTGAATCCATCACTAATTACTGAAATCTTTTGTGCAAGGATTGTTTAGAGAAAGCTCTCCTTAAACAAAAGGATAGCGATATATAGATATAAAGCTGGAAGGGGAGCTGCACAGTTTGCAGCTTCTTTAAGAATCAATCCTCCTTTGCAGTCACTCAGTAGCAGTATTAGAAGTAGTTGTTGTAATAATAATAACAATAATAGTAATAACAACAACAACAACAACAACACCACCACACAACTTTTACCCAGCCTGCCAGTGTTTGGAAATAAGCACTGGAAAATGCTCCTGGTGAAAGCCGTTGGAGAGTCTCTCTCTGCGTGGTTGGTACTACCAACCAGGGCACTCTGTAGATTCTGACCATGGACGAGAGAGTCTGTCTCCCCAAATTTTAAAATGTAAATCTGTAATGTAAATAAGGATTTGTTTGAGTTGCCTTAGTTCAGAAAGACTCTGGACAGAGGCAAGCATGTTGGGTGTCGGATGCTTCGCTGCTCTGTACTCTGCGTGCTTTCACTTTGAGAGAGATGAAGTGCACACTGAAAATGTGGTTTGGAAGTCTACTTTTTCAATTAACTCACTTTGGCTTTGGGTTTTTCAACATAAGCTTTAGGATACCTGCTACCAGTATGCTCTTTTTCTGGGGTGAATCATGTTATCTTCTGTGATATTTCTGTATCTCAGAGTGATAGTTTTTAAAGAAGCATTTACCATAAGGATTAGTCTAGTATTGTCTAGCAACAGCTATATATTATCGATCTTAACCCAAACAGTGTAACAGCTTCAGCACTTCATGCAGAAGTCGTAAATAATTCTTGACTGTTTTGAATTTCATTTTATTCCCCCCTTTTAAAAGGAAAATTAAAAAGGGGGGGGGGCGCAGCGGAAATCCAGTAGTATTCCAAGAAGAGTTAAACTAGTAAATACAGTAGAAATTTGCAATTAGAAAATTTTGCATTCAGCTATCATTTCTTAATAGAAAATGCATGTCTGTTACTTAGTGGAAAGCATGGGATATATGAATGTATGAGTATATAATATCATCTTTAAATTTTTTGAAATGTACAGTTTTGGAAGGTACAGGAAAATAATAAGTTTGAGAGGCTCCAGAAGGCTAGGAAATAGTATTCAGGGCACAGATTTATCACCTTTATCAGACAAAACTCCCCGCTGAAATCTATAGGGAGTTTTAGCTGAGCAAAGACTGAAAGAACTGACAGGCAATTTTGTCAAAAGAGATTTTATAGTTAATGTTCTGTAAAAACCTCTTTTTTAAAAGTAACAGGAACACCTCAAGATTACACTTTCCTTTTATTTTCCACTGCTACCTTTCTTTAGTAACTGTCTGAAATGGTAAGTCCTGAATTTCTTGGCAATCTTTTTTTTTTCTTTTTAGGCATTCTATAATTGTGCCGGGTATATTCATAGCTGCATGAAGCTTTGTTCATACTAAGCATGGGATAGTGAGGGTGTTGGCCCAATCCTGCTTCCACCAAAGTCAGTGGAAGTGTTGCCGTTCATTTTAGTAGGAACAGTATTGGACGCTTTATTTGCTTACTCTGCCTATCTTCAATACAAATCAGCTATGTCTTTGCTTCTAGCCATGCTCAACCTCATTACAGATAAATACTATATTCCTTGCTCTGGCAGGATACTTAGACTACCAGCATTCTAATATCATGGCAGAATTTAGTAGAAGAACTTGTCAATTGTCGGCTCTTTTATTTTTATTTTCGGTTGCACAATTTTTTTCCTGATGTTGGATTATGGTGCTAATTATATAAAAACC
>VYZQ01034995.1:0-5000 GCA_013400655.1 Mystacornis crossleyi | reverse complement strand
ATGAGTCCGGGGATCACCCCTATGCTGGCACCCCCCCCTCGCCGGACTCCCAAGCAGCACAACTGTCAGTCGTGCGGGAAGACCTTCTCCTCAGCAAGTGCACTGCAGATACACGAGCGCACCCATACCGGTGAAAAACCGTTTGGTTGCACAATCTGTGGTAGAGCTTTTACCACAAAGGGGAATCTTAAGGTAAGAGGCCACATAAAACTGTAAAGGCTTGGGGAGGGGGGGGTTAAAGAGCACTTCTCTTGAACTCAGCAGGTTTTAGTGCTAAGCGTTCGTCCTAAAGACAGGTGAGAAGGGAGCTTCAAGGAAGTGCTTGCTGTATGGTAGCGGTCATTATGCTTCCACTGTGTGGAAGATAGGGACTGGAAAGTGGCTGTGCAATGATGTGAACTTTAAAACTGGTTCCAGGTGTACATGCAGGCATCTTATTGTTCTCTTGACAGATGTAATGGCACACCCAGTCACCTGGTGGACATGTTCTGAGAGTTCTTATTGACCATCAATGCAAAATAACCTTGCCATAAACCAGAAACACAGAGCTTGCTCAGCTCCTGGAGTTCCTCCCCAATTTCTATTTTCTATTCTGCTTTGCAGCCATTGCAGAGTAGAAAGCTGTTTATCCCAGATTAACAGTGGATTACTACAGGACTGATGGCTCCTGTTCCTGCAGTCTGGTTAACCATCAGGATGCAGCCTGGGGAAGACGTTTTAAATGTCCTTTTGAATAATACTAAATTTAGCAAAGTAATCAGTGCTTCTGACATGAGATAAAATATGAAAACAGATAGGATGAAAAAAGGGAAAGGGCAGAAAAAAACACCCATCTCCTAGTATGAGTAATGCCCTTGGTAATCTTCAGCATGGAGGACTTCCAGCTTGCATGTGAAATTGTCTAACCCAAGAGAGTACGAACCCTTTAGTCTTGCTGTGCTGTTTGTTTTCACTGAGAAGAAGCAAATGCATATTGAAAAACTACTATGGAACTGGGTTTTCTTTGTGTGGGCTGACTGGACCTTAGAACTGTGTCTTAACTGGAACTGATTTTTTTTCAATGCATATTAAAAGGCATTTTTTAAAAAAAGCGAGAGCTACTGTAAGTAACAGCATTTCATGGGTGGAAATGTGCCAGAATGTGCTAACTTGGGGGTGCTTCTTGTCCCTGTTCACTCTGCAGGTTCACATGGGGACTCACATGTGGAATAACGCCCCTGCACGCCGTGGCCGACGCCTCTCTGTGGAAAACCCCATGGCTTTGCTTGGTGGCGATGCGCTCAAGTTCTCTGAGATGTTCCAGAAGGATTTGGCAGCTCGGGCCATGAATGTTGACCCCAATTTTTGGAACCAATATGCTGCAGCTATCACTAATGGACTTGCTATGAAGAACAATGAGATTTCTGTCATACAGAACGGAGGCATTCCTCAGCTCCCAGTAAGTCTAGGCGGAGGCGCCATCCCGCCTCTAAGTAACCTTACCGGTGGCATGGACAAAGCTCGCACGGGCAGCAGCCCTCCCATTGTCAGTCTGGACAAAGCAAGTTCTGAAACGGGAGCCAGTCGTCCATTCACCAGATTTATTGAGGATAATAAAGAGATTGGCATAAATTAAAAGCATTCATTCTGAATAACTGTTGGACCTCTATCGACACAACACTTGTCCTGTTCCATGTACAGCTTTTGAAGCTAAGCATTAGTTTCCTGACCTAAATGCATAGGTTCCCTTTAAAGTTTTACCCATAGCAGAAATACATAACTTTGTGGCTGCTGAAAAGTTGTCTTGCAAGATCTGCATGGTACTCCTTTCAACAGTGAGTTTGACTGTTACTGAGAACTTTGAAACCTTTTAATTTAACAGAAAACAAACAAACAAACCAGTCATGGGATAACTTCATTAGAAACAGAAAGAGGCTAGTCTACATTCACTTTGCTTCTTACAAAACTTACTATCACCTGAGAAAGGGGGGCTTCATTACGGCATTCTGTCACACTTATTTGCTGGTTTTGTTCAAATTAGTTAGCAACTTGGACTATGTTTTTAGAAATCTTAATCTTAAATAAGTGATTTAGTACCCCAATGCTGTGTATTATTACAGTATCCTTGTCTGTAGTATTTATAATGTTAAGATTATGCGGGTAACAGACAATATACTAGCCCCAAACTTAAATGAAGCTTTTGTACTGCAAAATACATCTGGCTATGTGATTTTTCTTTTTTCTTTTTCCTTTTTTTTTTTTTTTTTTTTTTTTTTTTTTTTTGGTTAAGCAAGTTTTGTTTTACTATGAGTAAGTGGTTTCTTTCAATGCAGGCAAAATTGTGACTTTTTATTGGGAAAGATAGCATGCTTTTCATGTGCAAGTACCTGTCAGTAACAAACCTTTTTTAATTTAAATATTTGTAGCTGCTATGTGGACAGTTGTTCTATTAAATGAAAAAAAAAAATGTAGTGTGGATTTTAGCTCAGTGATTGGAAAACAAGTTACAGACAAACCTTAGCACCATAAATTATTCACAACATTATAAACCGTTGTGAGAAAATACTCCGTGTTATCAAAGCTGTACAATAAAAAGGTAATGTTTGTATAATGTGGTTGCAAACTCTTAATTTATACTATTGCACTTTTAGTATTTTGTATTAGGGAGGTTTGTCTATAATTTGAAACTGAACAAAGATGTAAACTATTTTATAAATAGTACTTTGACTTAAGGAATAAGGAGGAGGACCCTGCTGCAGTTTCGTGTTTTGTTTTAAGGTCAAACAATGAAAGATCTCTATCAACTACGCAGAAAATTGCAGAGAACTGTCAGATCCTTAGGAAATATGGGGACTGCCATTTCTTAAATGGAAATTATTCATTTAACTTTTCTACAAAGCCCACTCAAAAGTATGACCACCCCTGACAGGATTCTGATACATTTATCTTAGGAATGTGATATTAATACAAGTCTAGGATAGAGGAAGAAGTACATTATGTAGGTTTAATTTTCCTGTAATCTGTTCTGTCTTCTTCACACATAACCATGAGAAAGATGCTGACTGCTTAATAACAGTGGGAACAAAAAAAGAACTTTTGGGCAGCATGAGCAGTAGTAACACAAAAATGTTCTGTATTTATTTCCAACTCTGTCTGATTATCTTTTCAGATTGCTCCAAAGCACAAAGTACTCTGATTAATCAAATATAATTTTACGGTGATTGCATTGTTGGAATTATGCTGAGTAAACAAAGGGAATGGTTCCACTCGTAAGTTAGGCTGGGGATGCTGAGGAGACTGGGGCTTAATCAAAACTTGAACAGTAAATGTTTTTTGTACTACCTCATTTTTGTGCATTACAAGCATGGTGGAGTTGACACTCTGAACTTCCGTCCAACAGAATTGCTTGAGGGACATTATGGGTAGCTGGGTAACAGTGCAAGGAGTTTTATGCCCCTGAAGAATGAATCAGACAGTGAGGTCTTCTCAGTTGAGACTGAAAAAATAGGACAATCTTTCTTATACAACAGAAACCACTACTGTAAGAGGATGGACTATTTCTGCCATCATATAATGGAGTGAAAAGAGGTTCAAAGACTTATTAGCTGTTTGTTTCTATTGGAAATGAACAATGAACTCTACAGCTCCATTTCCTACAATGATGAGATAGAGATACGTAGATATAAATATATATCTATATCTGAGCAAAATTATATATCTGTAACACCTCTACAATATAACATAATTTTTTGCCACAGTGTGTGGATGGTTAGGGGTGTTTTCAAGTGTTAAAAAAAAGAAAACTGAGGTGGCTTAATGTTGCTGTATTTCAGCAATTGAATGTTTTTATTTATCTGTGTAATTTTTGGTGTGACTTTTTTTTTTGTTAGTATTTGGTACCATGTAGTGTTATCTCTATTCCCTAAAGGATGTGTATAACTTAAAAAACAAACAAACAAAAACTCAAAAAATTAAAAAAAAAATTTTAAAAAAAGAAAGAAAAATAGAGAAGAAAAAATGAAAAAGGAAAAAGAGAAAAAATAAGTAAAGTGTTGTAAATAAGATGGTTGATGATGGTACAGTAAGACTGACCCCATTTTGTATTCAGGGTTAGGCCATTCCTCTCTGCATGGTGAAGAGAGACACTATTTTTATACTGTGATACCATGTAGGGCTAGGAGCCTCCCTGAAACAGCTGGGAATTGTTACCTAGATCCAATATTTTTTATTATTAAATCTTGTTGGCTTGACACATCTACTGATTGAAATGGATGTCTTAGTCTAGGTTACTATTTTTGTCATATGGAATTGAATAAAATGCAGGATGTAATATTATTTCTGAATTGCCTTCCTTGATTGCTCTAATAACACAACAAGATATGAGACTAAGGTCATGTGTGGTAGATTGGTGTCAATGACTTCTAATCATTGCATCTGAAAATCAGAATAAGGTCGACACCATATATTAAAATAATTTTCTAATTTATAATAACAGTCCAAATGGATAGAATTATTAAAATCTCTTTTCCAGTGAAAATAAATTTTAAGAGCACTTATCCCGAGGCAGTAGAACAAAAGAAGACACAAAAAATATACTTTGGAGGGGGGAAAACAGACTTCGGAATGACTTCTGTTTCAAACTGACTGCTTTCTGAACACTTATCATGCACTGTCTACTGAAAAAGCCTCCTTTTCAGGTTGTTTAAACATCTGCCTAATATTTATGATACACTGAATGATAAAATTTGGGAACAAATTTATCAGGAGCAGTTCAAATTATAAAATACAAAAAAAAAAAAAAAAANAAAAAAAAAAAAAAAAAAAAAAAAAAAAGGAAAAAAATTGACTACTCGCATCCATTCATTCCAAATGACATAACCTATACGTTTAAACTCATGGTTTTGTTTTGTCTTTTTTTCCAATACCCTCAGTTATAAAAGCATGTCTAACTTTAACCAAATTATTTTTTCACTTCGATTTAAATGAAATTTTTAAGGTTAGGCATGTGGTTAAGTATCTCC
>VYZQ01034994.1:0-12133 GCA_013400655.1 Mystacornis crossleyi | reverse complement strand
TCACATGACCGGTCACGTGCTCCGGGCAGCTCAGTCCAAAAGAAAATGGGGTTTGGTGTAAATCTGGGGGTGTAATGTTATCATATATCACGCTACCTCGTAAAACCGACACTGAAGCCTGCCGGACAACAAATCACAGGTCAAAATTATGAGCTCTTCGTATTATGTGAATGCGCTTTTTAGCAAATATACGGCGGGGGCTTCTCTTTTCCAAAATGCGGAGCCTACTTCTTGCTCCTTTGCAAGCAACTCCCAGAGAAGCGGCTATGGACCAGGCGCGGGTGCCTTCGCCTCCTCCATGCCCGGCTTGTACAATGTGAACAGTACCATATATCAAAGCCCGTTCTCTTCCGGATACAGCCTGGGCTCTGATGCCTACAACCTGCATTGTTCCTCTTTTGATCAGAACATTCCCGTCCTCTGCAATGAGCTAACCAAACCCAGCTGTGAGAAAGCGGAGGAAAGCAACCTGCACAACCAGGCTGAGCCTAATTTCCGGATATACCCCTGGATGAGGTCTTCAGGTAGGGGCGAACGGAGAGGGCTCGGAGCCGTGGCAGCCAGGCAAAGCGTGTCGCCAGGATTACTGTCAGCACAGCCTTTATGGTTTTAATTATAGCCGAGGCGCCATTGCGTAGAAAGCCCGTGGCATTGTATGTAAATGAGTATCATAAAACTTTTTATTGCCCAATTAATGGGTTCTAGCCTCGTAAATTTATTTAACTCCATTTGCTATGGAATTTTAGCATTGAGTTGATTTGCGCTGTTTGCTATGAAAAAGCGGAGTCTTGGCTGCGGGCTCCCAGAGTCCCCACGGGTAAGCGTCTCCCCTGCCCTCTTGTCGAAGTTGGGGGAAAAAAATCCCGCTCGCTGGGGAAGGCGGAGGGGACAGAGGCGTTTAGGACCGAGGGACGGCATGTTGAGGACTTTGCCAGCCCGCGTTGCCGAGACGTGCCACTCTCGTCCCCCCTGCCATTTCCACGGAGATAAGGATCTATAGAAATGTACTAAACAGGAAAACGGAGGGGGGAGGGGGGGGACTGGGGGACGAGAGCGTGTGTGAAAAAGGAGAGCTCTCTTCTGGAGCTAAATGCTATGTATTGTTTACGATCCAGGAGGGATGGGTGGGGGGAGCCCACGACATTAAAATAAAATAAATACAGCCCAGCCTTCCAGCTTTTTATTTCCCCTTGCGAAACGTGAAAGTCTGGAAGGTTTTAGGGAAATACATCGCCTGGGGGAAAAGTTCCTCCTCCCAAAAGCAATTTCCTCCCCCACCTTCTCTCCTGAATGCTTTCTCGTCACTTTTTCTAGGTCTCGAGCAACTTAATTTTTGCCCTGCCTGAGCAGTGCAGATCGTGTGTCCGAAATGTCTTTGTTAGGGCAAAGTGGGGGGGCGGGTGGAAGTCGAAGAAGGGGCTCGTTCACTCTGGCTCGGCCACTTTTTTGTTTGTTTGTTTATTTATACATTAATTAGAACATCAATAAGAAAAATAAAAAGAGAAAACTTTCCACTTCTCTTCTTGTCTAACTCCTGGCCGTGTGTGTGCCTGTTTTCAGGTCCAGATAGGAAGCGAGGGCGCCAGACCTACACCCGCTACCAGACCCTGGAGCTGGAGAAGGAATTCCACTTCAATCGTTATCTGACTCGGCGGCGAAGGATAGAGATCGCCCATGCCCTCTGCCTGACGGAGAGGCAGATCAAAATCTGGTTCCAAAACCGGAGGATGAAGTGGAAGAAGGAGCATAAGGAGGAGAGCTCCAGCACCCCGGCTCCCAACGAGCCCACGTCAGCAGCAGCCTCTGTCGAGAAAGTGGAAGAAGACGAAGAGGAGGAGGACTAAGGAGTCCCACTCGAGGAAGTGATCTCTTAGAATAGTGTATGCACATGACAGTTGGAAAAGCTCCCTTTAAAGGAAAAAAAAAAAAAAGAGAGAGAGACTTACTGTTTTTATTGAAAAAAAAAATTTAAGTTCCCTTTAATAATCATCTTGAAAGCGAGCGTTTGCAAACATGAAAACATTTCTTGGGTTGGTTTTCCAGCCTTCTCTCCGCTCTCCCATACTCCCCAAACCTGCCCTATGCCGAACCTTTCGGTAATATCTCCTAAGAGCATCTTACAATCAGTTTGGTTTTTTTCTTCATTAACCCAAACCTATGTGGGCTTCTTCAGGGGACATTTCAGTGGGAGAACTGCTGCTTGCACAGATAGTAAACCGTGACCTTCTGAAGTAACTACCTGACTCAATAGTCCCAATCGTGTGTAAGGGGAAAAGTGCATTAGGCTCACATTAAGAAAAACTACCTAATTTTGAATAAGTAGCTCTGCACTTCTCTTTTTGTTTTCTTTTTTTTTTTTAATTGTTGTTAGATAAGTATCATAAGTAACAGCTACACTAACAAAAGGTTAAACAGCAAGTAAGGGGGGGAAAATGTTCCACAAACCACTACAATCTACAGCAATTATTTGTACTACCTATTTTCCAGACTACCTACCTATATATCTTGCTCTGCCTACCTATCTTCGAAAGTATACTGTATTTTAGTAGTCAAAAGGATGTTACAAGATTACTAATGTGAATCGCAAAATGCTTTTAGACATGTAAGTGTAGTCGTTCAAACAGCACGCATCAATAGCTTTGGTATAGAATTTGGTACCGAAAAGTCTGAATATATTTAAATTTAAAATAATATATTTATTCCAAAGCAATTATAAATGAAAACCATATGCTGCAATATATCTTTGTTCTCGATTCTTTGCTATTCTGAGAGAGGAAGCAAATACACGCCAATATTGTACAAAGCGGTTTAATATCTCCCGTTGGCTTCTACCTTCGGCTGCTTCTGCTAAAGGCCGTTTTCTTATTCTACGTTGATCTTACTTAATACAGCGGAAAGTGTTCTTTGAAAAGTGAATTTAAATGATCATGTAATCACCTTTTAAAAAATCCACAAACTGTTTGTCCTGATTATCTGAACGTGTTTATATGTAATACCATGAATTTTCCTGCAATAGCAAATATTGTAATTTTTTTGTCATTTATATTCGTCTTGAACCTCATTTGTAAGATCATGTCATAAATTGGGAAGTATGTAATTAATTTGGAAACTTTGTAGCATGATGTATTGTTAAGAACTCTGTATAAATCCGTCTTGAAGGTTTGGCTAAAGTTTATTCACAAATTGTATGTTACAATGTGTTCGATGTGTTCGTTGTGAACATTTGGATATGCCGTGTAAGTATTGGAAGTGGGGAAAAAAATGTCTGTGAACTCTCTTTGGAAGTGATACCGTGTTCAACTATCTCCCACGATAAATGTGTTTTATGTTACACAGAAAATAAATATGCTTGTTGACAATGAATTGTGTTTCTTTATTAAGGAACCAGTTTGAGGGAAGCACCAAAAAATATATTACATAGACAAATAAACAAATAAGACTATCTCAACATTTTTTTTTTCGGTAATCAGAAAGGAAAAAAAAAATCCAAGGTGATGAACTGATAGGAATCAGTCAATATCTCTCTCTCGACTTCGTGATTTTTTTTCCCTAGCGTTGTTGATTAATAAAGCGGAAAGCCTTCTTTATGGGAGAGCTTCCTTCCACCGTGTTCCCGTGTCCTCTTGCAGTCATAACCCCAGTCCAGACGATCGGCGATCAAGTCGAAATCGCATGCAGTGAAAGAATATTTTGTAATGAACAGAAAGTGCAATGCGAAACTTCCAAGTGTAAATGATCTTATCGGGTACATGTGTGGTTTGTGTGTGCGGCTTTTGGGGGCCAGGGGGCATCACGGTGGCACTAAAATGGGGAAAAATTGCCCCGCTTTAGAAAACGTCTCATTTTTGTCGGGTACCACGTAATGTCAATGAGATCTAATATTTCCCTTTTATCCTTTTTTTTTTTAATTAAAAAAAAAAATCTAACCCGAAAAGTCCCTTTATTCGGCGGGGTAAATACAGGTAGACACGGAGCATAATTTGTGCCGAAGTTCCCTTTTTTCTACTGCACTCCATTCCTGGTCAATGTACTAATTGTAATTTTAATAAAATTAGTACAAAGTCCAGGTCTTTTAAAAAACTCCAGGGCTGCCTCTGTGGTAAGATGGCGCCTCTCTAAGACCTGCCTCTTCTTAGTGATGAGGAAAAGGCCATAAATCCGTTGTTGTTTATGAAAATTTACAACTTTGCAATACAACTTTATGAGTTGTTCGGTTTTTCC
This sequence comes from Mystacornis crossleyi, assembly GCA_013400655.1. Classification (NCBI taxonomy): domain Eukaryota; kingdom Metazoa; phylum Chordata; class Aves; order Passeriformes; family Timaliidae; genus Mystacornis; species Mystacornis crossleyi. The sequence goes on along the minus strand of VYZQ01034994.1, from coordinate 7,912 downwards.
ATTGGTCGTTGTCGGTCATGTGGATGGTAACCGTGAACATGAACTTTTTTATAATTTCCCTTGCGAGAATAGAGCCGCATTCTTTTGCTGAGCTCTGTCCTGCTTCGGATCTCTCTGGCTTTCAATCCCCATTTCATTTGTTCTTTGTAAGGCAATAGTGAACAAAGTGTGCGGAGGTTCGGCATAAGCAGCCGCCTAGAACACAGATCCGGGATGGCAATTTCCAGTTCCCCCGCTGGAAGGTGTGGCATATTGGATTCAAAGCACTGGCGTGGCAGATTTTCAACTTGCAACCTGGCTAATTTCCTGCTTCTTCTGGCACCAAAAGGAGGGCGATTCGTCTCCTGTGCAGCCAAAGCGACAGCTGTCAAAGTCGCAGGGGCTCCTGTGAGCCAGAACCTAAAAGGTGAGAAATGTATATGACACTACTGTAAGCAGGGAAGAATGGTTTAATACGTTTAAATATTAGACATGTGCAATTAAACCAAATGGAAATGTTACCGGCCAAAAATAGAGATGGCTGCAGCTCATTTGATTTTGACTTAACCAGTGCATGCAAAAATATGCCTAAATAAAATGTTTATTTTATGTGATTTAGCAAGGAAACGGTGGATTTTTTTTTTCCCCACGAAGTTGATTTCTTTTTGCATTAGCCAAGGGTATGTTGTGACGTTCAGGTTATTTTCTAATAATTCAGTTTTACAGCATCAGTGGAGGCTATTTTTTTCCAAGCACGGGGGGGGAAAAAGTGGCATCCCCAAAGATTTTTTAATATTATTTCGCAACATGAACTCATTAACTTAAATTTCATTTGCGGTTGACGAAATTTAGATGTAATTTATTTTTTACTATTTCATAAAGAAAAAAAAAAAAGAAAAAAACCAAACCAACAAACAGCACAATGTCTCCTAGCTTCCCTGCCATGTCCGGGAGGAAGGTTATTTCTAGAGGGGGGGAAACTGCGCGAACGTGTCTTAGATTTTCTTTATCAGATCAAGCGCTGCGCGCATATATCCCTTGCCTCGCCGTGGGTCCGTTCCCGGCGGTTCGCGGCGTGGGCGGCTTGCGCGCCTCGGCTGCGCGGAGCGGGCTTCCCAGCGGCTTAACCCATTTCAGCGCCGGAGACGGAGCCTTCCCCCCCCTTTCTCTCCTTGTTGTGACTGTTACGGTGCGGCGCTGGGGCGGGGGAGCGGCGGCCGGCGGGCCGGTGCCCCGCGGTGTGTGCCGGCGGGGGGCAGCGGGGACCCGGGGACGGCGCCCCCGGGACCCCCCGCCGCGAAGCCCGGCTCTGCTCCCGCCTCCTCACAGCGAAGGAGCAGCTCGGAGGGCTTTAAGCGGCGGCCCGGCTCTGCCTGTGCCGCCGGGGTGATAAAGCACTGCATTTGCATTGCATTGCGGTATCCGCCGGACTGGAGCTGCAGTGAGCGCCGGATTATTTATTGCGGGGCCGCGGGTGCTCAGTGCTGCCACGGCGTGGCGGGATGGCGGAGGCGGGCGCGGAGTGGAGCGGCCCCCGCGGTCCCTGGAAGAGCAGCGCTGGCAGCCTGTGCTGCTCGGGGGAGCCTAAATAAAAAAAATAAGATGGGGAGAAAAAAAAAATCCGGCCTACCTTCTTCTGTGGGAGTATCGGAGCTCGCCCCCGGGCAAAATATTCCGGCAGGAGCGGCTCTGCCCACTCCACTTCCCCTCCGCTTCTACCTCGGTGTGTGTCAACTGCAAGTTACCACGGTGGGAGCCGGCTGGGGAGGACCCGCCCGCGTCCCCCGGCCAGACTCCCTGTACCCCGCCAGTCTAAACAACGGTCCGCCTTGCCCAAACTGTTTGGATTAGGAGCTGTTAGTTAAAGGTTGGTTTTGATGACGCTGGCGAGCACGAGAATGATTTGAAAGTGGTTTTATATACGAAGAGAAAGAGGCTTTTAAGCTTAAGAGGGTAACTACCCCCGCACCTGTATCCGAAAGTGGCTGGGGTCGCGGACGCGTTTTCGGCGGGAGGATGGAGGCGAAGTGTTCTGTGGAGGAGGTGCTGAGGGTGCGTGGAATTACGAAAACAAATAAACGGGGTATGAAATAAACAGGTATCGCGAAGTGTGACTTTGTTGAGATGGCAAAATGCAGCGGCTGGCTTGCTTTCTGCTTTCCAGATTTGGGGCGGGAATGGTGAAGGAAAACTGCAGCAAAATGTGTCCAGGCAGGAAATTTCCTCGGCAGACCTGGGGGGTAGCATATTATTGTAATTCTGGGTTTTCTGGGGTAGGGGGAGGAGCGGAAAGGACGCCTGAATGTGACTGAAGCAGAGATTGCAGTGGAGATTGTTTAGCTGTCACTGTAAGTACTCTAACACGACCCAGTCAGGCAAACGTGCACATTTCATTCCTTTTCGCATTGTGGGATCGACGAAGAAATATTTTCGCTGCCTACGTTCGGGCTTTCACAACTTGGTTTGGACGCAAGCAGTAACTTGGAAAACGGGAAGGAAACAAAAAGAAACAGAGGGGGAAAAAATCAGACTGCAACCGATGCTATAAAATGTAAATACAACTCAGCCTGGAGCGATTTTTATTTTAAATTTTGTTTTGGTCTTTGTGTGATGGATTCAAACAAAAGATCGTCTGCCCACAACTTTTTAGAAGTAAGGCCAGTGGGGTTTGCTTGTCCCGAGTAATCATTTTTTTCATGATACGTTTTCGTTCTGACCTAAACTGGTGAAAATATGCTCTTTTTAAAACCTTTTCGCATATAGCGTGCTGCGTATGTGTGCTTGCTTGCTGGTGTTTCCTCCTTTTAAAACTCTATTCTCACTGAGTAAAAAAACTTATTTTTCCGGAGAAATCTGCTTTTCAGGAAATACATGTTTCTGAAATGACCTCTCAAAGCATGCAGTTAGTGAGCTGTAATTCTACCAGGTGTGTTTGTGGATTAGCTGGGCTGAAGAGGTTAAGGAAGTTGAAAAAAAACCCGAAGGCAATCAGCATCTGAATGTGAAAGTCCAGCTGAGACTGCAAACAATACAAACTATTGTGGAGCGATGTTTTAACTCACTACTGTTTTATAGGTATCGTAATCTGCCCCCGGAAATGAGACAAATAGTCTCCCAACAACAACAAAACTCCTTTGAAAGCTGCTTTAGGAAACGGGGCTCGTACGAATGTCACTTTACGTGACAGAGCGCGTTTAAAATTAGTCTATTCAATCTGTTGTAATGGGCACGGATTATGAGTAAACACAGCTTGGAATGAACAACCTCATGTTATCTGCAGGAACTGCAGGGTTACGGCTGAATTAAATGCGCATCAGCAAATTTCATCAGCACAGTTACTGTCCGAGCCCTGGGCCAAGAATTGTATTTCCGCTATGGGGTAACTGCCATATTGAAAAACGAAGGTGGAAATGTTTGTTTCGTGTATTGTTCTTTCCCTCTTAAAGACACACATCCACGTTTAATCAAATTATTTGGAGCAACAACGAAACCGATTGGCTTCTGCTGACTCATTAGCGGGGTTGTATTAATTAGGAATAGTCCTACTGGCTCGTTTTTGAATTTGAATGTTTGATTCCCTCGGCTCTACTCTAGCGGGAGGGGGCCAGACTTGGGGAGAAGAGACACATGGAACTTTATCTGGGCTGCCGGGGGGCGCCGGGAGTCCATGCAGCTCTTCCCGAGGCCTCCTCGGGCACTTGGTACAAACCAAAAATCCCACTCCCCAGAAGGCCTCCGCCACAACCTCCTAATTATGGGGATGTTCATTAAGATACGAGACCTTTCCCATCCAGGACGCGTTAGCCTCTTTCACAAAAGCTGGGTTCGGCGCCAGGGCGTGTTCCCTGAGCTCCGAAGGGAAACCTTAGTGGAGGGGCAATTTTCAACTGAATGGATGAATAAATACGTTTTAGAANAAGTTGGCGGCGCGGTGGCGGCGGCCCCGGGGGAGCGGGCGCCGCGCGCGCTCCCATTGGCCGCCCCGCCGTCAGCTGCTCCTATTTTCTGCTGTCGCTTTTGGCGCTCGGCCATCCAGAAACAAACCACTTCGATGACTCCTAATAGTTATCGCCAGATGTACTAATACACAACAAATCACGGTCCGGGAGAGGGGGAGAGCAAATGAGTTCCTATTTTGTGAATCCCACTTTCCCGGGGAGCCTTCCCGGGGGCCAGGACTCCTTCCTCGGGCAGATCCCCCTGTACCCGGCGGGCTATGATGCTCTCAGGCATTTTCCGGCTTCGTACGGGGCAAGCAGCCTGCAGGACAAGACTTACACCTCACCTTGTTTCTACCAACAGTCCAACACCGTCATTGCTTGCAATCGGGCTTCCTATGACTACGGAGCCTCTTGTTTTTATTCGGACAAGGACATTAGTAGCGCCTCTCCTTCCGGCAGTGGCAAACAGAGGGGGCCCGGGGACTACCTGCACTTTTCTCCCGATCAACAGTACAAATCCAGCGGCGGCCAAGCCAAAATTATAAATGACGAAGGCACCGACCGGAAGTACACGAGCCCTGTTTACCCCTGGATGCAGCGGATGAACTCCTGCGCTGGTAAGGCATCTCGGTGTAGTCAAGGGCGGGGAGGGGAGGAAAAGGAAAAGTTCCCTTTTTTTCTTTCTTTTTTATGTTCCGCCCCCCCCCTTTTCTTTTCTTTTCTTTTTTTTCTTTTTTTTTTTTTTTTACTTTTGTTCTTAGATAAAGTCCAGATTGCTGGAGAAACACAGTTCCTGCAGGGCAATATGTAACATGAAACCTTCCCAGGTTATTTTAGACCTGGCACGCTGGCACCCAGGGAATGGTGGCCAAGATCCCAGTATGTAGGTTTACTGGTGAAAGTTACCGGGGAATCCTTAGGAAGTAGGGGGGGAAAAAGAAATATAAAGGAGCAAAGCAGTTTTATCACTCTCTTAAAGCCATCCCAAAGCCCCTGCTCTGCTTCTTCATTGTCAGAGAGCGATGCATGGAATATGCCCTCTGTACTGAGGATCCAATGCATTTGTGGTACATTCCTCCTCGCCCCCCTCCCCCAGCTCATTAGCCTGCGAGTATTGGATATTGAGAGCACGTTTCTGGGGCCGTGGGCGCACTTCCATGGCATCGCAAATTTTTTCTCACTTAGGAGTGAACTTCACATAATTAAACTATTCTGTACAGGAGTGATGCTGGGGGAGTGGGGGGTGGGGGTGGAGTGGGAGGGTTGTATTGGGGTGATATTTATTTTTTTATAATTCCAAATTTAAACGTTTACTTCAAGTGTTTGCTAATGACTCGCCTTCTCTCCCATCCTCCCGAGTTTATGTTTGCTGCAGGGTAGGTCTCATTCCTTTTTTTGAAAAATAAACTTTTAGCAAGACCATTCCGATGCTGCCTTGCATTCAAGAGCAATAAATTCCGGAGTAAATGGCAAAACGCTCTTCTATGATCTTTAGCTGATGTCTATAATTATACTTAGAGACCTTCTGTAGTCCCAGCCATGGCAATGGCTGTGTGTTTGTGTCAACACAACCACATGTGCGTGCACTCACACACGCACAGACACATGCGTGAGGCTTCCCGGATAGCACACGTGTGCCTGTGTCTGTGTGTGCGCACAGGCTCCCAGCGCGCACAGAACAGCCTCTGCTCAGAGATCCACACCACGCTATCTCCTGCACCTTCCCTAGGTCCACCTAAAGTCTCTTTGTATCCCGCTTACCCTGCCACCGTAAGCACACTGCACATTCGAAAAGGAAAAGAGAGAATTAAAAAAAAAAAAAAAAAAAAAAAAAAAAAAAAAAAGCCTCCGGGAAATCAGAGCAGCTTCCCCCACTCCCCGTGATTGTGCCTGCAAGAGGAGGCAGAATATACTAATCGCTCTTTCTGGTCTGAAATCACTGGGCCCTGTCCAATGCCATCGTTTTGTCTTTACTTCTACAGGTACAGTATATGGAACACATGGGAGACGAGGGAGGCAAACTTACACCAGATACCAAACGCTAGAGTTAGAGAAGGAATTTCATTTTAACAGATACTTAACCCGAAGACGACGCATTGAGATTGCAAACGCTCTCTGCCTTACTGAACGCCAGATTAAAATATGGTTTCAAAACAGGCGGATGAAATGGAAAAAGGAAAACAAATTCATAAATTCCACACAGCCCAGCAGCGAAGAAACAGAGGAAAAGTCAGGGGAGTAGAACCACGTTTAATAAACGCTACCAGGCCTTTCCTTAGTGCTTACTACTACCATTACTATTACTATTTTTATTTACCTTGTGTTCCTTCTGCTCCTGAAATCCTGTAGGTTTGTCACAGTCTATTAATCCCCAAAAGGCTTGGTTAAAAGATGTATATTTGCAATCATCTGTGACTTACTTTAACATATGTGGAAGCCCCAGCTTTCGAGCTACAGGCATGTATGTAACCACCTTCCCAAAGCATATGTGGTGTTGGTTAAAGTATTAGAGAATTGGCCCAGAATTTTAAATATTTGATGTGAGCATCTGTGTGTGGGCAAGTGTCCCTGGTGTGGTTGTGTGAGAAAAGATAAGCAAATAATTTAAAATCTTTTTTTGAATTAGAAATGTTCATTTTGTAGAAAGACAAGAGATTTTAGAAAATATTTGGTTTATGTTTTTGCTAGCTCCCGCTACGGCGGGCCATCTCGTTATGCTGTGTTTGGGAGTTTATGATCTGCAGGGGGAAAGAAAGTTTTAGTTATGTATAAGATATTTAAATATCATAAGGAAGAAAAATTATTTTAAAAAATCGTTGTATAAATCCCTGTGTATAAACTTTCAGTTAAAGTGAAGATGAATTGCAGGGAGTTTTTTTTTAATGCCGCTAAACTGCTTAATCTGCACTACTAGTATTAAAGTAAAAACTCGGTGTTAAACTTCAGGGGAAGCGAGGGAAGAGGTTTCGAAGCGGGCAGTTTTCTGTGGTTGCCGTTGAGCTTACGCTGAGGTTTTGGTGAGCTAAGCTCTACACTGAAGAGGTTTTGAATTATGGACTACATTTCTTGGGGCTTAGTGAGCTTAGATCGATCTTTTTTTCTTTTATCTCTCTTTCGTTCTCTCTTTCTTTCTTCCTCTCTTTCTTTCCTATTTAAGGAAAAGGTCTTATTAACTCGGGGATTTTCTTTCCTGCTTCTGTGGTATCTTAATTCACATTCGCATTACTTAGCACTGAAAAAAAGAAATTGATATTCTGAAGAAAAATAGCTGACATAAAATGCTTCCACTTCGAGCTCTGTAAAAGTAAAATAAACGCAGCAAAAATATTGATTAATATATATATTATACCTCTATATATTATATTGCGTGTGCATGAGTGTGCATGTGAAACTGTGTACAAATGCACTTGTGTACGCATCGAGGCTCTTTTGTTTGGAAGGCAGCACAATTTGGGCTACTACTCTAAATGTTTTAAAAGCCAGATCTGGAGAATATAATGCAAAATGGCTACCGCCGCATTTCGAGGGGTTTTTTCCTTCCGAGAGGCGATAAAATAACGGCGGCCGTAAAGTCGCCTGGAATTTGACCCTCTAGTTGGAAAAACGCTGCACGATGTTTATCTTTAATAGATATCTACCATTTCACATCGGCAGTATCTGGCTGCCCCTCGAAAGCTCCGGCACGGAAATAAGTGTGGGGAGAAATTATATATACATTTATATATGTGTAGAAGGAACATAAGCCTTGTCAGCACCCGAGAACGGATCGTATAGGGTTTGTGAACTGGTGTAAATAAGCCTCGCACGGAGGAGAAGGCAGGCACAAAGCGGAGCGCTCTCTGCACGCCCAGCTCTCCGGCGGCCGGCTCGGAGGAGCAAACCCCGCCGGCCCCGCAGCCTCGCCGCCGGTTGCCGGTGCCGGTGGCGGCGAGCCCGGCTCCGCTCCGCGCCTCTCCGCGCCGCCGTCGGGGGCCGTCACCCCGGGCCGACCC